>CM046800.1:5947792-6225090 GCA_025617405.1 Perca schrenkii | reverse complement strand
GCCTAGAAATCTAGACGCACCCTAGAGGCAGCAAATTTATTTTGCAGCCAGGGGGGTCCAGGCACTTGGTCAGGCCAATCACATCATGTATAGACTCGGTGGGCGGGCTTATGGCGGCTGCTGCTGGGAACAGAGGTCTTCTGGAAGACTTGGAGTTAAGCTTTTCTTTGAGAAAAGAACCAAGAACGGCACAGAAGTCATTCTTAAAAAAGGAAGATGTGTTCCGAGTTTTGCCGACCGGATACGGCAAAAACTTTGCTACCTTCTTCGTTGATCTGCTTGGTTGTAGCGCTATCCTATTACGTGCTGAGGGAATTTGAAAGACAACCATTTATCCCGCCCCTCGGATTGAGCCCTGTCAATGGTGAGTTCCCAGACCCAACATCTGGATGTGGGTCTGGCTTGTCAGGCTAGATGTTCCCAGTAGCAGGAGGTTATTTAAGTCTGGATGCAGTGCAGCCCTCTCTCTGGCTGACTCTCCACTCTGCTTTAGTTCTCTCCTCTGCTCCTATCAACCTTTGTAACACCCGCACACACATATTTACCACTCATGCACATTACACATGAATGACTTTACTAATATCCACAGACCATACATTACTTAAGTTAACCCTTTAATTTAGGTTGATTTGTTTAAATAAATATCTTTTGTAAAAATCTTGATCGTGGTGTGTGTGTGTGTGTGTGTGTGTGTGTGTGTGTGTGTGTGTGTGTGTGTGTGTGTGTGTGTGTGTGTGTGTGTGTGTGTGTGTGTGTGTGTGTGTGTGTCCTCAGTGAAGTGTATCAGTCTCTGCAGTAGCTTCCAGCTGCAGCAGTCAGTTCAGTTTCTGTTCAGTCTGACTGAGGGAGGTTTTTGTACGACGCTTTTTCACTGTGTGAACACATACTGACTGTTGATATAGTGAAAACTCTGACAGTAGTAAACTGCTGCATCTTCAGTCTGGACTCCACTGATGGTCAGAGTGAAGTCAGAGTTTGATCCACTGCCTGTAAAACGATCTGGAGTCTCTGATTCTAGCTCATCAGTATAGTAAATGAGCAGTTTAGGAGTTTCTCCATCTCTCTGTTGGTACCAGGAAAACAGTGGTAGGGGCCATTAACATAAACAGCCTGACTGGTCCTACAGCTGATGGAGACGGAGCCTCCCAGAGCAGAGCTCACTGCTCCAGGCTGAGTCACTGTGACCTGGCCTCTGGACTCTGAGGATACAGAGACAAAAACATAAAGCAGCGTCACGGTTTAGTCGGCTTCATTTCAGAGGGACGGATGTTGATAGAGGAGAGGAGTTTGATTCTCTGGACTTTACCTGTGAAGCAGCAGCAGAGGAGAGTCCAGATGAGGACGGAGATCAAAGTCATGTTTTTGATGAGGAGGATTTCTGTGTCTTCTGTTGTCATGAAGGACAGCTGTCAGTCATCCAGTGTTCAACTCTCAGGACTATAAACTCTCCCAGAGCACTGGAGCATGGTGCTGCTGATGCAAAGTGGCTCTCTATGGAAATGCTCTGACTGACTCCAACAGGGACAGGGGGTTTCACGTACAACACTTATTGTGGAAACATGTAAAAGAAAAGTTAAGGCCAGAAATGTTTGACATTGACTAACATACCAACACTTTTAAGGGTGTGCAGGTTTAAATGCATTTTGTTATTTTACATTAAAATGTTATCAGTGCTTTGTAAAGAGAGTAAAGCCACTTTTCAACTGGGATGACGAGTCATGGTAAAAAATAAAATTGTTTTGAGAATGATGGAAATTCTTCTATTTTTAAAGCTTAGCCATACATATATAAACAAAAAGGATTCGGCTTCCCCATCATGCATTTATACATGATTGAAAAATTGTGCCATCCATCCATCTTCGTCCGCTTATCTGGTGTCTGAATGTGGCTTGGGAAACTTCCCTTTCCCAAGCCACATTAACCAGCTCCGACTGGGGGATCCCGAGGCGTTCCCAGGCCAGGTTGGAGATATAATCCCTCCACCTAGTCCTGGGTCTTCCCCGAGGCCTCCTCCCAGCTGGACATGCCTGGAACACCTCCCTAGCCTCCTGAGACCCAGCCCATTGACTTATGTCCACTGTAGTGGACATTCGAGTTTCATTTCTCTCCTTGGAATCTTTTGTGCAAGTCTCTTAATTCCTGCTGTCCTGTACAGAGGACATCCTGGGCTTTTCAGTGATATGTTATTTGATTGGCTGGGAGGCCGGGAACCGCCTCTATCTTTCAATCCAAAATGGACAGCATAGGAACAAGCACATTTTATGGAAAGATAAGAGATGAGTCAAATATTGTTTGTCTATGGTTTTGTTACTATGATAATCATATATTTTCTTGTTCATTAAGGTGTTAGGAATCATATATTGAGTTCTGATAGAAACTACATTATGTATCTTTTGAAAAATGTGCCATTTTATGAATGTCAATTATAGTGGACACATCAGGACTATCTTCATGTAAATAATGACTCCACATCTAACAAATGTGTCTGTTTTTGTACTCAAATGATCCTGTTGTCCACTACAGTGGACATTCTTTAAATAAATAAAAATAAAAAAATTTAAATTGTAAGATGTTTTTTTAACCTTAAACAGTTATGGAATCACAAAAAATCTGATTAGGAAAAACAAAATTTTCCTCGGTTCTCAGGAGGCTAGGGAGGCGCCCAGGGGGCATCCTTACCAGATGCCCAAACCACCTCAACTGGCTTCTTTCGACGCGAAGTAGCAGCGGCTCTACTCCGAGCTCCTCACGGATGACTGAGCTTCTCACCGTATCTCTAAGGGAGACGCCAGCCACCCTCCTGAGGAAATCCATCTCGGCCGCTTGTACCCTGGATCTTGTTTTTTCGGTCATGACCCAGCCTTCATGACCATAGGTGAGGGTAGGAACGAAAACTGACCGGTAGATTGAGAGCTTTGCCTTCTGGCTCAGCTCTCTTTTCGTCACAACGGTGCCGTAAATTGAATGTAATACCGCCCCCGCTGCGCTGATTCTCTGACCAATCTCCCGCTCCATTGTCCCCTCACTCGCGAACAAGACCCCAAGGTATTTGAACTCATTTACTTGGGGGAAGGACTCATTCCCTACCTGGAGAAGGCCTTCCATCGGTTTCCTGCTGAGAACCATGGCCTCAGATTCAGAGGTGCTGATCCTCATCCCAACCGCTTCACACTCGGCTGCGAACCGATCCAGTGAGTGCTGAAGGTCACAGGCCGATGATGACATCAGGACCACATCATCTGCAAAGAGCAGCGATGAGATCCCCAGACCACCGAACTGAGACCCCTCCCCACCCCGACTACACCTTGATATCCTGTCCATAAATATTACAAACAGGATTGGTGACAAAGCGCAGCCCTGGCGGAGGCCAACCCTCACCTGAAACGAGTCCAACTTACTGCTGAGAACCCGGACACAGCTCTCGCTTTGGTCGTACAGAGATTGGATGACCCTGAGAAGAGACCCCCTCATCCCATACTCCCACAGCACCTCCCACAGTATCTCCTGGTGGACCCGGTCATACGCCTTCTCCAGATCCACAGAGCACATGTAGATCAGTTGGGCATACTCCCAGGCTCCCTCTAGGATCCTTGGAGTGAAGATCTGATCCGTTGTTCTACGACCAGGACAGAATCCACATTGTTCCTCTTCAACCCGAAGTTTGACAAAAATGGTGCAATTGTAATAATAGTTTTGTAAGTTTAGAAACATTAGTTTAGTGGATTCCAACAAGGGTGAAATATCAAGTCAGTCAGTAAAGGTTTAAAATACAAGAAAAAAGAGATATAGATATGTAGATATATACACACATATGAATGACAAATCAACAACAGACCCAGATTTTTCCAAGGTAATTCACAGAGGGAGAGAACCCCAGATCATCCTCCACTCTGTTACACTAAAAGCATTCAGTTCACTTCAAGTTTATTTATAGTATCAAATCATAACAAGAGTTATCTTGAGACACTTTACAGATAGAGTAGGTCTAGACCGTACTCTATAATTTATAAAGTCCCAACAATTCTAGTAATTCCAACAGGAGCGACAATGGTGAGGAAAAACTCCCTTTTAGGAAGAAACCTGGGACAGACCCAGACTCTTGGTAGGCGGTGTCTGACGGTGCCGGTTGGGGGTATGATGAACAGTGGCAATAACAGTCGCAATAAAGATAATGGAACAGTGACTAAAAAATGTTAGTCGTAGTAGTTCATGTCATAGCAGGGCACTGCAGGGCATTACAGGATGTAGCGTGGCACAGCAGAGCTTAGCTGGACGTAGCAGGACAGGGTTCAGCAGAACACTGTAGGGCACCTCAGAGCGTAGCAGGGTGTAGTGAACCAGGACCACGGCGACAGCTGCAGCCAAGATCTCGGTGCCATCCTAATCCAAGGAAATATGCTGAGAAAAAGAAACATCAGGACTCCGGAGAGTAAACTCCCCAGAACTAGGTTAGTAACAAGCATTTCTGGATCTCCTCACTCCCTAACTATAAGCTTTATCAAAGAGGAGGGTTTTCAGTTTATTCTTAAATGTGGTGACGGTGTCTGCCCTCCGAACCCAGACTGGGAGCTGGTACCACAGGAGAGGAGCCTGGTAGCTGAAGGCTCTGGCTCCCAGTCTACTTTTAGACACTCTAGGAACCACAATTAGCTCTGAATTCTGGGAGTGTAGTGCCCTAGTGGGACAATAAGTTACTAAGAGCTCTTCTAGATATATGATGGTGCTAGACCATTTAGAGCTTTGTAGGTCAGGATGAGGATTTTAAATTCAATCCTGGATTTTACAGGAAGCCAATGCAGAGAAGCTAATACAGGAGAAATATGATTTTTTCTTAGTTCTTGTCAGAAAACGTGCTGCAGCATTCTGGATCAGCTGGAGAGTCTTAAGGGACTTATTTGGGCAACCTGATAATAAGGAATTGCAGTAATCTAGTCTAGAAGTAACGAATGCATGGACTAGTTTTTCAGCATCGTTTTGAGACAGGATATTCCTAATTTTGGCAATGTTACGAAGATGGAAAAAGGCTGTTCTTGAGGTTTGTTTTAGATGGGCGTTAAAGGATATATCCTGATCAAAAATAACTCCTAGATTTCTGACAGTAGTGCTGGAGGCCAGGGCAATACCATCCAGGGTAGCTATGTCTTTAGATAATGAGGTTCGGAGGTGTTTGGGGCCCAGCACAATAACTTTAGTTTTGTTTGAGTTTAACATCAGAAAATTGTACATCTGTCCAGATGTGGTAATCTACAAGAGAATCAACACACTGGTTTCTATTCAACATGTGTATCAGTGATGCTGGGATTGAAACAGACTTTGTTTTACTTGTTGATCAGAGATCTGTGCACGGTGCACAGGAGGGATCTGATGAGCTGTCTGATCATTTACAAATGTTAAGGAGGGGATTTCTAGATTTCATATATTCAGGGAAGTCCCTCACTGTGATTATGCATCTGCATTACAAAGTGTGCAATAGACTTTTCTGTACATTTAGGAGGGAAGTGATAGGAGCCAGAAAACATGTTTTGATTCCTGATACAGTTATGGTCTACAAGAGGGGTAACTGCACACAGATTGTATTGTGGTGGACTCTGAACACATGATTGATACTGACGCTGACGATGTATTAATCCATTCAGCTGAGGGATCAGTGAAACATATAAAGAGGTAAAGGACATTAACGACTTGTAAATCATGGTTTTGGGAAAACAATTTGAAGTAAATGTATTTTCAAAGATGGAAGGTGTAGTAAGTCATATTTTAGTGTGTGTGTGTGTGTGTGTGTGTGTGTGTGTGTGTGTGTGTGTGTGTGTGTGTGTGTGTGTGTCCTCAGTGAAGTGTATCAGTCTCTGCAGTAGCTTCCAGCTGCAGCAGTCAGTTCAGTTTCTGTTCAGTCTGACTGAGGGAGTTTTTGTACGACGCTTTTTCACTGTGTGAACAACCACTGGCTGTTGATGTGATGTGCACTCAGACAGTAGTAAACGGCTGCATCTTCAGTCTGGACTCCACTGATGGTCAGAGTGAAGTCAGAGTTTGATCCACTGCCTGTAAAACGATCTGGAATCCCTGATTGTCGAGTGCTAGCATAGTAAATGAGCAGTTTAGGAGTTTCTCCATCTCTCTGTTGGTACCAGGCTAAAAAGTTAGAATTATAAACACTCTGACTGGTCCTACAGCTGATGGAGACGGAGCCTCCCAGAGCAGAGCTCACTGCTCCAGGCTGAGTCACTGTGACCTGGCCTCTGGACTCTGAGGATACAGAGACAAAAACATAAAGCAGCGTCACGGTTTAGTCGGCTTCATTTCAGAGGGACGGATGTTGATAGAGGAGAGGAGTTTGATTCTCTGGACTTTACCTGTGAAGCAGCAGCAGAGGAGAGTCCAGATGAGGACGGAGATCAAAGTCATGTTTTTGATGAGGAGGATTTCTGTGTCTTCTGTTGTCATGAAGGACAGCTGTCAGTCATCCAGTGTTCAACTCTCAGGACTATAAACTCTCCCAGAGCACTGGAGCATGGTGCTGCTGATGCAAAGTGGCTCTCTATGGAAATGCTCTGACTGACTCCAACAGGGACTTGGATTACTCTGATGATGCTGTTCATCAATGGATCAATCACTTTATCAGAGTATTTATTAGGATCTTTCAATAACACTTTGACTTCTTGACAAATCTTTCAAAATGTTTGATTTAGACTTCCCAGGACCAGCTGGAACATAAAAGAAGTATTTTATTCCCTATGCCAAACAGCCATTGAACACAGAATAACTGCATCAGGGAACACTTGTTATTTTTTAAGATTTGCTCTGTTGTATTTTTTATTGCTGTCACCTTCCCCTTTGTACGATTTTATATTGTATTTTGCATATTCTGACGGCGCTGACCCGGCTGCAGAGGGAGTACCGGGAATGCAGCCTCATGTGCTTCACTGAGACGTGGCTGTGTGAACTTTCTCCGGACCCATACGTCACCCTGGATGGTTTTAAACTCATACGAGCGGACAGGAAAGCAACGGAGAGTGGTAAGAAAAAGGGAGGGGGGATCGCTGTGTTTGTGAACGATAGATGGTGCCACCCAGAACACATCGTTGTGAAGGAGCAACTCTGCACTAGAGACTTGGAGCTGTTAGCGGTTAGCATGCGGCCATACTACCTCCCGAGGGAGTTCTCACAGGTTATTGCTGTGACCGTGTACATCCCTCCCTCGGCGGTCGCTGCTGCAGCTACAGATCAGATCTACACTGTCGTCTCTAAACTTCAAAACCAGCACCCCCATTCCATCCTCCTCATCTCTGGGGATTTCAATCATGCTTCCCTGTCCTCTTCTCTCCCCACCTTTACCCAGTATGTGAAATGCCACACCAGAGGCGTTACAACTTTGGATTTACTGTATGCAAACATCAAAGATGCATACACCTCATCACCCCTCCCCCCACTTGGCCGCTCAGATCACAACCTCATCCACCTGGTCACAGACTACACCCCTGTGGTGACCAAACACCAACCCGTGAAGAGGCTTGTGAAGCAGTGGTCTGAGGAGGCCACTGATAGGCTCAGAGACTGCTTTGAAACTACAGACTGGGAAGCACTCTGCAGCCCCCATGGCAGTGACATTGATAGTATGACCCAATGCATCACAGACTATATTAACTTCTGTATGGAGAACACTGTGCCCTCCAAGTTGGTTCAGTGTTTTCCCAACAACAAACCCTGGGTGACCTCTGGGATTAAGGCCCTGCTAAATGACAAGAAGAGGGTTTTTGCATCAGGGGACAGAGAGGAGCTGCGCAGAGTCCAGAAGGAACTCCGGCAGAGGATCAGGAATGGGAAGGACATCTACAGGAGGAAACTGGAAAAGCAGCTGGAACAGAACAACGCCAGGGACATCTGGAGAGGGCTGCAGAACATCTCAGGACACGGCAAAGGTGTGGGGAGAAATCAAGCCAGCGAAGACAAGGACTGGGCAGATGAACTGAACCTGTTTTTTAACAGATTTGATTCTGCCTCCTCGCCCTCTTCTCCAACCACCGCCCCTTTTTTCACACCTCCCCCAGCCGGCCCTTCCCCTCCCCCTCCCCTCCTCAGCCTGATACCTTCAACGACCACCTTTAACTACCAACAGCCCACCAGCCGCTCCCTCCCCCCCTCATCAGTTCACCACCCCCTCTCACCCCCCTGAGAACCACATCACCAACCATCCCCACCCCCAGTCATTCTCCACTCCCTTCTCCATAACAGATGATCAGGTGAGGAGTCAACTAAAGAAGATCAAGGCAAGGAAGGCCCCGGGCCCGGACGGCATCAGCCCAAGACTTCTCAAGGACTGTGCTGACCAGCTCTGTGGTGTGGTCAGGCACTTGTTCAACCTGAGCCTGAGCCTGGAGAAAGTCCCAGTTCTGTGGAAGACCTCCTGTGTGGTCTCGGTACCGAAGACGCCGCGCCCGAAGTAGCCAAACCACTTCAGGCCTGTTGCATTAACTTCTCACCTGATGAAGACCATGGAGAGGATTATCCTGCGACACTTGCGACCCCTGGTGGGCACACAGCTGGACCCCCTGCAGTTTGCTTACCAGCCTGGGATTGGGGTGGACGATGCAGTGATCTATCTTCTGCACAGATCGCTGCTACACCTGGAGGACAGCGGGAGCACTGTGAGAGTCATGTTTTTCGACTTCTCCAGTGCTTTTAACACCATCCAGCCTTCACTGCTCAGAGTGAAGATGGAGAGTGTTGGACCAACACCTGGCTGCATGGACAACAGACTATCTCACCAACAGACCACAGTATTTGAGGCTTCATCAATGTGTGTCTGACGTGGTGCTATGCAGCACAGGTGCCCCTCAGGGTACGGTGCTATCCCCATTCCTTTTCACCCTCTACACCTCGGACTTCACTCACAACTCCACCCACTGCCACATCCAGAAGTTCTCAGATGACACAGCCGTCGTTGGATGTGTTTCTGAGGGAAACGATCTGGAATACAAGACGGTTATCAGGGACTTTGTCAGCTGGTGTGAGCTCAACCAGCTTCAGCTTAACACCAGCAAGACAAAGGAGATGATCGTCAACTTCAGGAGGAAAACATCCCACTTCTCACCAGTGAGCATTCAGGGATCGAACATTGAGGTAGTGAAGAGCTACAAATTCCTGGGTGTTCACCTAAACAATAATCTGAACTGGACTGATAACACCCATGCTCTTTACAAGAAGGGCCAGAGTCGCCTCCATCTCCTGAGGAGACTCAGGTCCTTTGGAGTGTGCAGGACTCTCTTCAGGACTTTTTATGACTCTGTGGTGGCCTCTGCCATCCATTATGCTGTGGTCTGCTGGAAAGGAGGCAGCTCGGACAGAGACAGGAGCAGACTCAATAGACTGATCAGGAGAGCGAGCTCTGTCCTGGACTGTCCTCTGGACTCCATAGAGGTGGTGGGGGAGAGAAGGATGTTAGCCAAGCTGATATCCATCATGGACAACACCTCTCACCCCCTACATGACACTGTGGGGTCCCTGAGCAGCTCCTTCAGCAGCAGACTGATACACCCACGGTGTAAGAAGGAGAGGTACCGCAGGTCCTTCATCCCGGCCGGTGTCAGACTCTACAACACCTACACCACTCGATAATTGTTGTAGTTCTTTTTATTTTTATTTTTATATTAATCACCCACCACTTAGCATGGCTCTATGTATATATTTCTTATTATCTGTATTTATACTTTTCCATCTGTATCTATATCTTTTCCATTCCAAGTACTTACTCTTTCAATATTATTTATATTATGGTCACACTTATATATAAATATAATTTATATTATGGTTAATTTACTTTCGCTGTTATGTAATTACATATTTTTCAATCTAATTTCATGTCAATTACTTACTTACATTACAGTATTTATTTATTTTTTTGCACTATGGCCACCTCACTTTACTTTACTTAAATAATTTTTATATAATGCCACTTTACATCCATTCAGTGTTTTGTTTTTGTTTTTTTTGCTCATTGTCTATTGTTTGCCTGTTTGTTTGTTTGGTTGTTTGTTAGTTTGTTTTTATTGTGGAAAAACTGCTGCTGTAATATGTGAATTTCCCCATTGTGGGATAAATAAAGTATTATCTAATCTAATCTAATCTAATTCTGTATGTTTTTAATGGTGTTCTGTGTTATGTGCATTGTATGAACATTTGCTGTAATCTGGGAAAAGCCAAGGACAAATTTCCACCGAGGTGGACAACAAAATTAATCTAATTTCTTCTGTCATTGAAAATAGATTACATAAACAGACAATATACACTTGATTTGAAATCAATATGAATAAAAAGCATGTATTCTGGAAATCTGCAACACTGTGTTATTGTCTTTTCTCTTTTCATAACAGCCTCATTTTGGTGAGTTTGTTTGTGTCAAAGTCAGAGAGCCGTGTCTCTCTACAGTGAGAGGTTTTTGTACGGCGGCTCAATGACTTTGTATCACTGTGGTACACGTTCGGTGGAGGAACCAGACTGAATGTTGGAAGTAAGTTTCTGCACAAAATACTAAAAGCTATATTGTAAATATTGTAAAGTAATGTTTTAAATTCTGTGTACTGTCGATAAAATATATATGCATTCACATTTTTATTTCTCCTCCTTTATCGTGGAGACTAACTCAGAGCAGCTTCACTAAACATTTCTTTACACATTTCTGTCAAACTGAAATTTAAATGACTTGAAGTGTGGAAAAGATAAAACTGAAAAACTGTTCTACAAGATTCATTTTTCATTTTCCACATCAATGATAACTGTTTAAAGCAAATGAAGATTCAAATATTCAAACAATTGAACAGAGCAAAGATAAAGATCGGTATTTGAAAATGTGCAACATCTCTTTACTGTGTCATGTATTGTTTCAAAGTTTGAAAACTATTTGAACAGTTTGGTAATGATGATCGAAATCCACATGAAGAACATTTGATGTTGTCAGCTCATTTTCTGGATTTGTTTCTATTACACTAAATACTTTAAAGTAATGGATAGTTAGGTTGGTGATGATCTTGATTTGGAGGTTTAAAGATTTGTCCAAAAGTTGACATTTTATTTCCAGTGTATAGTTAGATATATATCAGCTCATTGTGTAGATGATTCTCTCTGTGCTGATTTACATGAGAGGCTTCTTAAAGGGAAGTGAAACAATGTGTGAGTGAGTGACTGGTGGAGCAGAAAAACCATCTGACAGAAACTCCTTAAAGGAGAAAACCAACTCTCACACAGTCAAGGTGTCCAAGTGTCTGCTGGTTGATTGACAGCTGTGTGGTCCCCTGTCCTCTAAGCTGATTGGTGTCTCCTAGGTGATGTCCGTCCCACCCTGACGGTGCTGCCCCCCTCCAGTGAGGAGCTGCTGAAGGGGAAGGCCACGCTCATGTGCCTGGCCAACAAGGGCTTCCCCTCAGACTGGAGTCTGGCCTGGAAGGTGGACGGCAGCAGCAGCAGCAGCAGCTGGGAGGAGAGCAGGAGCCCCGGGGTGCTGGGGAAGGACGGCAAATACAGCTGGAGCAGCACCCTGAGGCTCCCTAAAGACCAGTGGGAGAAGGTGGGCTCTGTGACCTGTGAGGCCACCCAGGGCTCCCAGACTCCACTCTCAGAGACACTGAGGAGAGACCAGTGTTCCCAGTCCTGACCTGACTCACTGGACTCTGCTACTGGTTTCACTCTGATACTGATCTCAGTCTGCTCTCTGCAACTATCTCTGTTTTTAATTTGATATCTTTCAATATCGATATTTACCAGCTTGTCGCAATATTTCTATATTATTTCAGTGTTTACAGACAATAAAGACGTGTTCATCAAATCAGTTGTTTTCATGTTTGTTATTATCAAAGTGTCTCTTTACATCTTTTCTTAAGGATGTGTTTTAAAGTAAGGACTATTATATTGTAAATGCTTTAAGTTTATCTAAAAATTGTCAATATTATTAGAAAAAATTACAAAAGTATGAACAATCTTTGCTAAATCTGAAATAAAAAGCACAATATCATCAGCATATAGAGAAGTAAAATGACTATGATCTTCAGTTCAAACTCTGGAAATATTTTCATTGTGTTTCTGCTGAAGATCCACAAAGACACATAAAGAGACGAGAAAAGGAAATAATTTAAACATTTCTGATTTACACACTCCATGAATTATTTTTGGTTTCAATCATAAAATACATTTGTTCGCTAAAAAATACAAAACACAAAATGATTAAAATATGTCATAGATGTGATTAGTAACTTTACAACATGAATGAAATTACATTTTGTAATGTATTTCAACTAGGAGTATGTTTGAGTTTCTATGAAATCTGGTTAGATATGAAGTAATCAAATCATATTTACAGTTTTAGTTTTCATGTATCATCATACTCATTATTAAACCTATCAAAGAATTGAAATTATACTTTAACAGAAGTCAGCTTTGATGTGCAGCAGAAGGTCAAAATCTGTTTAATGAAAGACTTTAAAGTATAACTTGTAGTTAGATCAGGTATATTTAGTGTTAAAGTGTTAAAATATTTTTGTTCAGTCAAACTTGTGTTTTAGTTTCAGTGCAGCTGTTTAGTCAGATCAGTTCCTCTCCAGCTGAGACAGGTTTTTGTATGACGTATCACTGTGTGACTGGATATCTTTGATATTGCTGACAGTAGTAAACTGCTGCAACTTCAGCAGATCACATTCTGATAGTGAAAGTCATTTTGCGAGGGTTGTGTCCCCATGGGCCCTTATTTCAGAAAACAAACATGTAGCATACGGTTCTGAATGGGGAGAGACAAAAAATATATTTTTTTAATCTTTTTTTATGCTGTTTGAATTAAACCATGGATTACACATACATGGTGTTTTGTCAATTTAAAAGATAATTTTGGAAGTGAAGAAAGTCAGTTTTGTTGTAGGTTTGTCTCAGTAGCCCAAGAAAGGCCTACTGTAAAAACAAACCTGACATTTTTCCTAAAATGTGAAAAAAAAGTAAATCACTTGATCAATTACAATTACTTCATTTACTGTATTCGGATACACTTTTATGCACTTTTATGTACCAATTTACAGTGGAAATACCTTTATTTAGCCTATCGGAAGAAGAAAAACACAGATGATGATTAAAATATATCAAAAATATAATAGAAAGTATGTTGTTGCGTTTCATTGAGCATTTTTAAGTGGGTATATGGAAATCCTGGAGCTTTCTTTGTGGGTATACTGCGTAAACCTATGTATCACGTAGACTACACCACTGAATACCACGCAATGTAGTCCTGAACAAAATCTACTTTAAAGTAATTTATTGGTGTTATTTTTCCATTATCACTCACTGTCAAACTGGATATTAGAAGAAAGGTCAACGGTAGAGATCTAGGAGGTCCTCAGAGTGAGTACGGGGGGGGGTTATGTCAAAAAAAAAAAAATTAAGAATTATAACGTCTGAACATATACATCAATATGAATTCAACTTATTAATAGCAAAAGAAAAAATGTGATTTACACATTGAAGATGCAATTACTATAGGTAAGGTAGCTAGGTAGCCACACAGTTCAGCTAAGGGATCCACCGTGCTTTCCACACGATGTTATATGTTTAACATTAAAACACGATGTATAAACGATATCCATTAATCTTCATCAATCTGGCCCGGTTTATTATGCAACTACATTTTAAACAGTATTTGTAGTAGGGGGTCCCTACATCATCTCTCTTTCAGCTAAGGGGTCCTTGGCCTAAAAAGCATTGAAGACCCCTGTTCTATGGCATTCGTTGTTTGTGTTTTGTTCATGTTTCACAAAAAGTTTAACCTGAGTCAGGCCGTACAACAATGAAAGCAAAAATATCAAATCCATTCAGGGATAGTAGTATACAGCTGTTCCCCCTACAGGTTGTCTCCATGGAACTACATCTGCAGCTAAAAGTTACATAATTTTGCTTTAAAACGTAAAAGATATGACACACTGGTATCGGATCAGTACTCAGTGTCGGCCAATACGCAAGTTCAGGGCTCGGAATCAATATCGGGAAGTAAAAAATGGTATTGGACCATCTTCTATAAATAACATAATAAGTTACATAAAATAACTGATGTGATATGTTGCTGTCTTGAAGGACAAATCTGGCGCAAAATGAACCTAGGGGTTAATAACACATGTTTACAGAGTCGACCGTTCTCTGGGATATGTTTTCATGCTAATCGAATGTGACCAGTTTTAGCGCAAACCGCTAATTAGCTTATAATGCTAGTCGTCAGGGCACGGGTAAAGTAAAAAGAAATTGCTATTTCTACACCACTAACAAGGCTCAAAATAGCACCACACTTCCAGGGTAGCATAATGAGGGTCCCTACATGTAAACCAAAGCTTTGAGAACTTTGTAAGTGTACAGATAGTTTATTAAAAAGATAGTTTAGAAAGACAGCGTTCACGTATATAGGCTGGCTTGGGAAAACAGTCACGACCAGACGAACGACGAACGCCGTGCTTGAGCTAAGTTACTGGTTACTGGTTACACTGTGTTCGTCATTCGACGAGCGATTTCTTTTTACTTTACCCGTGCTCCGACGACTAGCATTAGGTCAATTAGGTTTGCGCTAAAAGTGGTCACATTCGATCATGAAAGCAAATCTCAGAGAACGGTCAACTCGGTAAACGTGTTATTAACCCCTAGATTAATTTTGTGCCAGATTTGTCCTTTAATTGAAAAACAAAAGATTCATTAAATCCACAAAGACTTGGCCTAACCTGGTTGAGCGTGCGCCCCATATTCTATGGCTTATTAACCCACATGTGTCAAACTCATGGCCCGCGGGCCGAACCCGGCCCCTCGCAGGTTTAAATGTGGCCCGCCTATTAATTTAGGTTCACAATAAATTTAATCTAGTTGTGCGCCAAACAAAATGGACGGGAACTTTTTTTTAAACTGCAATTACGAGCAACTCTCAAAGCAGAATTTGGCAGATGATCTGACTTTAGGGCTCAGAAATTCCCCCAGAAGGAGAGAGTTTTCATATTCAGGCTGTGAAGCAGGTGACTGTGAGTCAGATGTGTGGTAGCCTGCTTTTAAATATGTAATCTTTGTTTTGCTTGGTTTGCTAAGCTCCATGACGGCAAAGGAACTTTTTTGCTGACGTTCGTAGGGCTTTAATATCAACAAATATGCGACAGAACTTGACAAAAAGCGCTGGAGAAAGCAAGAAAAGAATGCGACAAACGTCAAACGTCTGGCTCTTGATGTGATTCTCATTTTCAATGGTGGCCCTTAGTGAAGTTGAGTTTGACACCCCTGGCTTAACACCTTACAGCATGTGAATGTCACCCCCCTCCTCTCTCTCCCACCCCTTTCTTGTCTGCAGCTGTCCTATAAAATAAAGGCCAAAAAAAAGCCCCAAAAATATTTTTATACTCCACAAAGACAGAGTTTTTCTTCACACACTTATGACAGACTTAGAACTAAAACAATGGGCACCTTTTAGATGTCCCTCTGTGTAGCGTCCTTACAGATGTAACAGTGCTGCTCTCTTGTGGAATAGTTATAGCAGCACACGTTTCCAGTTTTAGAGTCACTAATGTAGGCTCTTTCCTCCTGCTGTTATCTAGAGTACAGAGCAGAAAGAGACTCAGTGATTATAGATAGATAGATAGATAGATAGATAGATAGATAGATAGATAGATAGATAGATAGATAGATAGATATAGATAGATAGATAGATAGATAGACCTTTTTTAAACTGGCAGCAGCTTCAACAGTAAACTACTGTTTATTTACAGTAAGCATACTGTTTTTAAAGAACAGTTACTGTTCTTTTTTGTATTTTACCGTTTCTTACTGTATTATTTGAATTTACAGTAATATACTGGCTGCAGTGTAATTTCCACCTTTTCCTTTATTTTCCCAAAATGCGTTGGTATTAACAGATAGTGTTGTAACCTTATTATTTTCACCCAGAATGCATTGCCATTTACAGTAGGATCCTGTATAACATTAAAACAGTAAGATACTGTGAGATTCTAGCTGTGAATTTACATCAAAGGTTTGATGGATGGATGGATGGATGGATAGATGGATAGATGGATAGATGGATAGATGGATGGATAGATAGATAGTAAAAAGAACCAACACTCATGTCTTTTGCTTGCAAATAACTTTGTTTTCTTGTCATTTACAGTTATTTACATGAATCAATATGAAAAAAAAGTTCTGTCTTTTTCTCTCAGGTCAGGTAGTTCAGACAGGCAGAAGAATGGAGCTTTGTATTGGTCATTAAAAATACTGTTTCCTTCTGACGGTAAACATTTAAAGATTATTGAGTTTTACAGTAGTTGCCTAAAACTAGCCAAACCTCAACCTTAGATGTGGCAGAGTAAGAAAACACTCATATATAACAACTGTTTCTGGAAGACACTGACAAACAATGTCGCCCTGCTCTAACCCTGTCTCTTAGAAATGACTTTTATACAGTTTATTATAACAGCAAATATGTTGTAAAAGTGACAGAATGACGCCTGGATTACATTTTATGCCATCATAATGAGAAAACGTTGCTGATCGTGCATCTGCAAAACTTTCACTGACAATTTTACACTCTAAATTCATAGCAGTTAGAGCATGATCAAACTTTTTTTTAATTATGTTTATTGGCGCTCACAGCCCACAGTCAAAGCCCAAATCTGAAGTGTGCCTTTGTAACTTTACAGTATATATAAATTATATTAGTATATATATTAGTATTCATAAATAAGCAACGATCAAAGTTAAAGACATAAGTTGAAAGTTGCTCACATTAGTATAAGTGGTGAATCCAAATGTGGGTCACATAGGCCACACCCACTTTGACCAATCAGTACCCCACTGTAAGGGTGGCCTCAGGAGTGGCCCTAGATGGTACCCTCCAAATTCTGTAAAAATCGGATGAGCCGTTCATGAGATATTAACTTTTTGTACTCGTAGCGTAGGTGTTACTTATAGAGTTTAACACTCCACTGCTTAATTCTGATTGGTGCAAAGATGACATCACCTATTTTTTTCCAATTGAGCCCTGTCCACTTCAAACTAGTGAGAAGTAGAAAAGTGTGTTTTCATAAAGGATCCCCCCCCCCACACCCTTTCACTCCTAGTAAGAAGCTGGTTGAGAGGGCCTGTACGGGTTTAGGGACATGACCGTGAGACTCACTCAACTCAAACTATGATCTTTCCTATAACCTTGACCAAAGTACTTTCTTTTGCCTAAACCTAATCCCCCCGCAGGACTCAGGCTCTCTGGTGTCAAAGTCTTGCATTTTGCAAACCAACCATCCACCTTGATCCTAACCAACAGCCATCAAATCCTTGTTTCGGTCATTTATTCAAGCAAAAATGCCCAACCAAACCCTATATATAAGTCTCAATTGTGAATATTCACTGCTTTAATCATTGCAAACTGGACATCTTTCGGTTTTGGACAGTTAGTTGAACAAAAAAAAGACCTTTGACAACGTCAATTTAGGCTCTGGAATAAAATGGGATGGACTTTTTTTTTCTCCCCACACAATTAAGGCAATAATCTGCCGATTAATCATAATAACAATAATTGATGCATAACATATGAATGTAATCTCTAGGAGACAGGGTTGCCTGCCGATAGGGGAGTCAGAAAACGCTTTTTGTGTGTTTTGAGCCCCCCAACATCGTCTTCCAGGCAGCGCTCAGTGGAAGGCACTAGGATTAGGCAATGGTTAGGGTTAGGGTCAGGTGCCTTGAAGTCGACGTTGTGGGCTTAAAACACCATCGAGCAGAAAACGCTCACATGGGTCATACTTTGAAGGCAATGACAAACGACTTTGTATTCAGTTTGGAGGACTTGTTGGCCAATCCGTGTGCTCCTCTTCTGTCTGTCTCCTCCCTCTCTCTCTCTCTCTCTCTTCTGTCCTCCCTCACTGCTCGCTCTCCTGCTGCCGTCCGTCTTTGTTGATGACGTTTTTGAAGAGCGTGAGCAGCGGCCTCTGGCTGCGCTCGTCCCAGCTCTTCATGAAGCCGCCGTAGCGCTTGCTGGTCGGCGGGCTGCCCCAGCGGAAGTGCTTCATCTTGTACGTGCCGTCTTTCTTCTCGTGGACGTCGCCCGGCAGCTGGTCCTGCTCCTCTTCCGCCACCTCCTGCGCCCTCTCCTCCTCTCCCTCCTCCTCCTCTGTCACTGTCATCTTGCTGGCGAGTTCCCGCCTCATCTCTTCGGGGAACAGCTCAGCGGACTCTTCCTCCACGCCGTTGGAGGCGAAGACTTTGACCGGGCGGCGCTTCCGCCCAACGGGCTTCCCCCAGCGGAAGTGCTCCATGGAGTAGGAGCGCTTGGCCTGAGGAGAGGAGAGGAAGGAGGAGGAGGGGGATAAAAGAGAGAGGGAAGGCAGAGACTCGGTGTCTGGAGGAGGAGGCTGGAGGTGGGCATCGCCCGGGATGACAGGCCTCTCGGCGCTGAGGGCGGAGCGACAGAGTTGGATACACTCCTGGAGGGGGAGACGGAAGATGTCAGAGGTGGAAATAGTTTTCAGATCCTTTACTTAAGTAAAAGTACTAATACCAGAATGTAAAAAATACTCTGTTACAAGAAAAAGTCAAAGTATGTAAGTATCATCAGGAAAATTTACATAAAGTCAGTGGTGTAGTCCAATGTATTGTAGTGGGTATACTGTACTGTATATAAATATATTGGCCTATATATATGGGCCAGAATCTGCCTTTGGGGGAGAGCGGGGGGCATATCATAGTGGGAGGTCTGGGTGTCCTCCCCCATGGTTATTTTGAGCGTCAAAGACTTCATTTCCTGCATTCGGATACACTTTTTATGCACCAAATTACGTTGGAAATACCTTTATTTAGCCTTTGCAAAGTAGAAAAACAGAGATGACAATGCAAAATATATCAAAAATATAATACAAAGTATGCTGTTGCGTGTCATTTGGCATTTTTAAGTGGGTATATGGAAATCCTGGAGCTTTCTTAGTGGGTATACTGTGTATACCTGCGTATAATTTTTTGCTTCCTGATACCGATTCCAATACCTGAACTTGCATATCGGCCGCAAGCGTACCACTATCCCTGTATGTATGCGATATGATTCCTATGTCAGTCAGGAAAAATAATTGAAATAAAACTACTTTTTAAGTAGATTTTCTTCTGGGCTAAATTATGTATAGGATGGGTGCATAAACTCCAGTACTTGCCGATACCAGTAGCCTATTTTAGGCGTTATCGGAGGCTTTTCCGAAACTGATATCTAGGGCTGGGTACTGAATTCGATACTTTTTAGGCACAGACTGAATTGCCTCTAAAGTATTGAGTATCGAAAAGAATTGTCATTCAATACCCAATTTCAATACCTAAGGAGTAAATCCCTATCAGCATCAGTGAGCCAATCAGCATGCAGCATGCTCTACCAAGATCTCATAATGTCTGTGATTGGCTGTCTAACGTTACACGTCGTAGAGACACGCAGGAAAAACTCTACGTTACACAGAGACAGGGGCTCATGTAGTAGGAGCTGAAGAATAAATAAATTAATAATATAATAATAATTAAAATTAAAGCAATATACTTCAAAAGCATCATCCGTCTGCTGTCAACCGCAATATTGTGATTTGATCAAGTGGGCAAGCGGAGTTTGTGTCTTAGGGAAAACTGTGTGTGTGTGTGTGTGTGTGTGTGTGTGTGTGTGTGTGTGTGTGTGTGTGTGTTTGTGTGTGTGTGTGCATATATGTGTGTAACAGGGGAAGATATTTCATTGAATGTCCATATTCATGCAGCTTTGTGTTTACAAACATGAATGATAGAATGATGGGGAGATTTCAGGTAAAGACATCATCATCTGTGTGTGTGTGTGTGTGTGTGTGTGTGTGTGTGTGTGTGTGTGTGTGTGTGTGTGTGTGTGTGTGTGTGTGTGTGTGTGTGTGTGTGTGTGTGTTTTACCAGTATGCTGCTCTCAGAGTTCACCTCCTGACAGCTCGGATGTTCCCAGCACTGGCTGGCAGCTCCTCTGGCCACGCCCACCATCGCCACGGCGACCAATAGCCACGCAGGACACATTCTCCTGCCGGGCCAATCAGAGACAGCGACACATATACGACAGACATTTTAATTACTGCGATCTGTTTGAGTTTGGTCTCTCTAGATTGTGAAGAAGTCGTATTGTTCACCATCGAGCCTGACATCTATCCATCTGACAACCAGGGATGTGCACAGACATTTTGGAGGGCAGGGGCTCATAATTAATAAATTATTTTTTTTTTTTTTTATTTAAACAAAACGTTAAATACATTAACACAAATCTGACTACCTTGCCAATTTATTTTAATACTCTCACAATCGTGAAATTGTTTATTACTCTTTCTACAAAAAATGCCTGTTTTACATTTGGCTGGGGGACTACCGATGAAAATTAGCACTTTTGAGCTAACTCGGGAACATTTACATTGTTTCAATGTTGATTAATGTTCACTGTCCCCTTTCAAAAATAAAGAAATTGAAATTGAAATCAGTTCACAGAAAGACCGTGGTCTTCTTTAGTATTCACTGGCAGGGGACGTGAACAGACATTTTGGGCGCCACGGGGCTCAATAGTTAATAAAGAATGATTTATTTAAAATTTATACAAAACGTTAAATATATGAACACAACTCTGACTACCTTACCAATTTATTTCAATTCCCTTACCGTTTGTTCAACAGATTTAATACTCAATAATACTCAACAAAATAATCAGTTCACACACACAGATACTTCTTAGTATTCAACAGGATAATCACAAACAGCAAAGGAGACTCTGCCACAGTGTGCATGTTTCCTATGCTACTAGCTTCAAGTATATATTTAGAACAAGTGACTGTATCAAGGAGAGGGACATAGTTTGGTTTATTTTGCCAGTGTCAATACATCATTTTAATTGTTATGGTGTTATTGGAATAAATAACACTTCCAAAAATCTTGTTGAAAAATCTCAACAAAAATCTTCACACTAAACTACAAAAAAAAGGCTGTTGCTGCAATTTTGTTAATTTTACAGGAAAACCCACTGCACCAATAATGAAAATCAGAAAATTATTAGATGAGGAGCCTGTATAACGCTGGACACTTTTTTCATGTTGTGATCAATTAAGAGATTTTGGTCTAAGCCCAGCAGAAAGAAAGGGCACTTTTTCTCAAGGAAGAAAAGGGCAGGTGCTCAAGCCCCGTTTCATGTCTATGTGTGCACATTAGGGCTGCAACTAACGATTATTTTCATAAAAAATAGAAAAATGTTGTTCAGTGTTTCCCAAAAGCCCAAGATGACGTCCTCAAAATGTTTCGTTTTGTCCCCAACTCAAAGATATATTGACTTTACTGTCACAGAGGAGAGAAGAAACTAGAAAATATTCACATTCACGAAGCTGGAATCAGAGAATTTTTACTTTTGTCTTAAGAAATTACTCAAACCAACTAATCGATTATCAAAATAGTTGGCGATTAATTTAAGAGTTGACAACTAATCGATTAATGGATTCATCTTTGCAGCTCTAGTGCACGTGCCTGTTTACAACAATACCCCATAACTGTTATCTATCTAATGTATGTGTGACAGGTTATTGTGATTGTTGCTTGCTCTATTTTGTGTAAAGTTGCATTTGAGAGTAATATGATTCAATAGCAAATTAATGCAACGCACACTCGAAAGATATTTTTATCACTGCTGCAGAAATAACGTGAGTTCTTTGGCTTTCATTTTTATATCCGAAGACCCCAAAAAATGGTTTTAAAAGTTGTAAATGTGCAGAAATAAACCATCCAAAATATTTCACAAATTCTACCATTAGACCTACAACTACAATAATAATCATGAGAACAATGTATCTTTATTCGTAAAGCACTTCTCAAACAAACAAAGGCCCACAGCTTAAACATTTTATAGACTTAATAACGACAAAAAATTATGCGTATAGATTTAAGATAACGATAATAATAGATATAAGTATATGCAAAAATATACAAAAGTGAATCGAATAGAAAAGATGGCAGACATCGGTACGTTGGGTTGACAATATTAATATTTCAAACAAGGAAAAGCCGTTTTAGGGACTTCTTTTGTGAAGATGACGTTATTTGCATATATGTTTCTTTTTTATGATTTAAGTTTGACTTATTTAGCAACAAGTATTTACTTCTTTTATTTATTTTATAGTTCACGTATTCACACTTACATGTGTCTCATCTCAAGGTTTTAATTCTTTTAATGTTTTCATTTTCATCATTCCATCTTTGCTTTCATGCTTTTTATTTATTATCTTATATTTGCCTGTTATAAAGCACCTTTTTCTATGAGTACGAAATCAATTAATATTATTTTTAACAAGTAGAACACAGGCAAGACATCTGTAATATAGCCTCATTTACATGAAGAAGATGGGGTTTAAAAAATAAAATAATAATAATAATAATAATAATAATAATAATAATAATAATAATAATAATAATAATAATAATAATAAAACAGATAATGAAGAAACTCACCACGCTGTCTTGTCTCTTTCTCTCAGCTGTTTTCTTGTGTTTTGGCCGTTGGACAGAGCTTTCTGTTGTTCCTCTCCACTTTTGTTCCTCCAACTGACCCAGACGACTTTATAGCCCGTCAGCCAAGGACAAAAACACACACACACACACACACACACACACACACACACACAGATGATGACGTCTTTACCTTAAATCTCCCCATCATTCTCCATTCATGCTGTGTAAACACAAAGCTGCATGAAAATGGACATTCAATGAAATATCATCCCCTGCACAACACACACACACATACACACACACACACACACACACACACACAAACTGGCTTTCTGAGGGACAATACAAATGTCTGTAAAAAAAATTCTCACAAACCTTGGTTTTTGCTGCAGGCATGTACATTTTTGTGCAAATTCTTCACTCTTTATAAAAACAAGGCCGGCCGGCTGTGAGGCAATGAAAATGTGTTGTTTTTTCTGGCTCCTTCTGCCACCACATTCCCACTTGCACACCAGATCTTTTGCAGACTTGATCTGTCTCTTAATTCCCTCTTCTTAAGCCCTGAATTCTTTTTAATAAGACCTCTGCAGTTGACCGGCCAATTTTCACTCAAATTTCAAATCTACTCATTTGTTTATCCATTTATATGATTGTGTGTCTGTGAAGCACTTTGTAACTCTGTGTTTGAAAAGTGCTATATAATTAAAGCTTATTATACCCCAATCAGCTGTGTCTATATGTAAACTTGTGATATTGAAAAGGGAGACCGCTTGCACACACTACAGGGTGTTCAACGACCCCCTGTTTCAGTTCCAATACATATACATATAAGACAGACATTTTTATTACTGGGATCTGTTTGAGTTTGGTCTCTCTAGATTGTATTGTTCACCATCGAGCCTGACACCTACCCATCTGACAACCAGGGACGTGCACAGACATTTTGGAGGGCAGGGGCTCAAGTGAAGGGCAAATAATTAATAAATTATTATTTATTTTTGAAAAAGTGTAAACAAAACGTTAAATATATTAACACAAATCTGACTACTGTGCCAATTTATTTGAATTCCCTCACAATCATGAGATTGTTTAACACTCTTTCTACAAAAATAATCAGTTCACAGAAAGACCGTGGTCTTCTTTAGTATTCACTGGCAGGGGACGTGAACAGACATTTTGGGTGCCACGGGGCTCAATAGTTAATAAAGAATGATTTATTTGAAATTTAAACAAAACGTTAAATATATATAACACACAACTCTGACTACCTTACCAATTTATTTCAATTCCTTTACGTTCCAATAAACGTGTTGCGTTTTGTCGGGGCTGAACGTGCCCCTGACTCCCACGTCCAGCCACGCCCTCCATCACCTGACATTCCCCGCCCACATGCTCACCTGTTCTCCATTTACCTCATTAGTGTCACAGTATTTATACCAGCCCATCTCCACCCAGCCTCCATTTGCTCCTGGACGTGCCTTGCTTTCCAGCCGTCCGCAAACTGCACATGAACCCCTAAAACTAGTGGTGGGCAGATCGAGGCTTCGTGAAACAGTGAAACAGTTGAAGCAAATGTGTCATATTGTGCCGAGGCTTCGAAACAATCTGACACCCGTCTCAACGATGACACCTAGTGGTCACTTGCAGGTGTTGATCTGAAACAACCTTGATAACGAGCCATTAAAAAAATAAAAAATGTAATATTGTTTTGTATTATTTTTCTAATATGTGAAGCTTGTAAGGCTTGCAGACTCTTCACTGTGCATAATGCTATTTTGGTCATACAAATGAATATTAATAAAAGAAATCAAGCCACAATGTCTCACTTTTTTATAGATTTTCATTCAAAAATATTTATTTCTCTGCTGTGGAAGGACTTAGCCTATACTTCGTGTTTTACAGATAATTTCTCCAGCCTTTGAAAAGATCCTCTCACAAGGGACACTTGTTGCTGGCATGCAAAGATATTTTTTAGCAAGGACATACAAATGAAGAAAGATTACTGCTCTCTCTTTCCAGTAAGTTAGGGGATCATGAGTTCTGGGCAAAAACGCATAGTTGTGGTATTTTTTCACTTCCACTGTGGCTTCAGCTGTAGCATTATGTATAATCTGGGTTTTATGGATACGATCATTAAAACGTTCCCATAAACTGTCCTGTCCTATCTATCTATCTATCTATCTATCTATCTATCTATCTATCTATCTATCTATCTATCTATCTATCTATCTGTCTATCTGTCTATCTATCTATCTATTAATGTGTCACTGTATGTAGGTCTATAGGCTACGCTGTCTGTCTCAGTCTATCAGTCAATGTGTAAATTTAAATGCAAGCCTAAATATAACTAAACAACTCGCACTATGAATGTCACTATATCACCAAATATCCGCTATCTCAAAATCAAACTCCTCTCACAAAAACCCACGAGGTCAAGGTGCGTTAACTTCACTTTTATACTGATGTGCGATGTGTGTTCCCGACCCTGTCAATCAAACGCTGATTTGGCGGACCATGCCACCTGTTGAAGTACTAGTGAAACACTCCGGTGTTTCATTTAGCCGTAGTCACGTGACATCAGTGTTTTGAATTGCGCTTCGGATCAGTGTTTCGAAACATCTGCGCTTCGGGATCTCGGCAAAGCTTCGGAACATCAGTTTCACTTCAGCCATCCCTACCTAAAACCCTAAACCCTAAACCCTTTACCCTGAAACCTGTACTTGCTTGTCCACTCCCTGTTGCCTGGCACTCACCTCCCTGATGGATGGTGAACGTGGTGAAATGTGTTCCTGCTAAACATCAATAGTCAAGCCTTTGTGACTATTGATGTTTATCATCATTGTGAGCATATAGCTCAATGCCTTGCAGTTCCATTACATAACATTACATTGAATTTTATCCAAAGCAACTTGGAGGTACACACTCAGAACAGCAAGAATCATACAGAAGAAGTACATTAGCTTTAAAACGACAAACTACTGCAATTATTATTATTATTATTATTATTATTATTATTATTATTATTATTATTATTATTATTTTTAGAAACATCAGCTTCTTAACCAAGGTGCAGCCGGAAGAGATTTTTTAACATAAGGCGGGAGATGAGTAGTCTTTCAGCTGTCCGAATGTCAACGGAGAGCTCGTTCCACCATTTAGGAACAGCAAACATTTATTTGAACACTAGCAGGATAGTGGACTCTTAGTTTAAAAAAAAAAACAGAACGCAGTTTTAAACACGTTAACGTTGTGAAACGGTCGCAGTTTGGTTAGGTTCAGGCATCAAAACTAATTGGTTAAGTTTAGGAAAGATCATGGTTTGGGTTCAAATCCGACGTTACTTCACTTCAGGTTATTGACTTGACGCGTAGCTCAGTTTCTTCCATTTTAAAGTAAAAAAAACAAACTTTGCCATTTACTTTTATGTACAATTGGGACATGAACCCTGGTCTCTTGGGTGAAAGTCCTGTGCTTGTTTGATTTGGCGCTCTTACGGCCCGGACACACTGATCCAAATGGCAGAAAAGGCAGTTGGGCTGATCGGTCTCCCCTAGTTGGTCAAAAAAGTGCCTCGGAAACACACCAAAGCAACGAGACGTAATACGTCTCCATAACGGCTAATCTGTATTCTCGCCCAAAAAATGAAAACCGACAGCTGATTGGACGAACGCGTCACGTGGGTCTGGCTGCTCCCGGATTTTACAACGGAGCATAACGGCCGCTTGTTCAGAATACGATCTCATATTGTACTAAAATAGTTCTGAACAGACTCGAGTCGCTGACTTTGCCAGACTGTCCAACGGCCAATTATCGGCTCAGTGTGTCCGGGCCTTTATACTTCGTCACCTTACTTTCTTTGCTCCCATCAAAATTACTACGGCAACTAGAGGGCGCCGCCACTATAACCGTAAATATAAGTCGTAATTGCTGCTTGAAAACGACTTATGTGGCAGTTTTTCCCGGGAGGACAGTCTCCTTAGTATGTATAATAGTTTTATCTTATTAGTCTGTTTTCACCTTGTGACCACAGCAGGTTCATATTAGCTGTCAAACTGGAGACCCAATGACCAAAACAAGGGCAAAAAAAAACGTAGTCAACAAAAAGAAACGCCATGCAGCTCTCCATTCACCAGCTTCCTACAGCCGAGTGTTAAATGTCAGCCAACCTATCGGGCAGATTAACACCAAACCGACATGTCGTCACAGGGGGAAAGAGGGGATTCTAACCTGTGGGTCAGAGTCTACAGTTACACACACTCACCTGGTGCAGCATCTTTCCATTGACTGAGCCCTCTGTGTGACAAATGATGAAGCTGAAGGGGATTGACTTGTTTAACGGGCCACCGGGGAAATGGCTGATGAGGATGAACTTCAATTTGTAAAGCACTGTGTCCACCCGGGGCCTCTCGTTAAGGGCACTTTCACACCTACAGATGGGTGGACTCCAACACCACACCAACAACAAATTGTTAGCAAATCGTGTACACCGTTGGCGTCATGTTGTGGTGACACAATTAGCTTGGAGTCCGCTGCACATGAAAAAAGCTGCCTGTGGAAACCCAGGGTAACAAGAAACCTATTTGTCGTCCTTATGAGCTACTTGCATAATTCTTTCAAAAACAAATTGTGTGAGGACAGGCTGATCCACCAGGAGCCTTTTGTTACTTCTGTATTAAAGCTAAACAACATTTCTTTGTCTTTGTTTCCAGGTACATTATTCTGTCAATATACCAGGACCAACTGACACAAGTATTCGTATTTCCCTTGTTCTCAAAATGGGAAGAGATATGAAGACCGCTAAAGAACTTAGTTGCAGGAGCTTCATTTTTGTTTCATATTTCAAGGTTGTTCTTGAGGAAGAACTCAAGTAATGTCGGTTATTGGTCTCAAGCCTGTTTCGTACTCTCAGCAAAGACTTGACTGCGTCTGTTTTTTTCTGTTTTTCTAATGGAACAAACAGTGCAGCTTGTGGAGGCAGGCAGGTAAATATAAACCCATTAGAGCACTCTGACAGCCTTGAGCCTCCATTCAGCCCATTACAGACACACACTTCCTCTTGTATGTTCGGGAAGAATACAAAGCGGTTGATGGCCTGATGACAAGAGTCAGACGAGCCAAACGTTATCGTCACAGTAGAACTGGAGGCACTTTATTCTCCTCCTTTAACTCCTGCAATTAAAGTCTTTATGTTTTTTTTGTCTACACTGAACAAAAATAATGTTTTATATTAGGTTTAATTACCTGGAATAAATACTCACAGTTTCCCTTTAGGATCAGGCCAAACGTTCTACATCTGTAAATTCAAAGAACTCTTTGATTTAATGACTTCATTTGCGCCACCTTTTTGACAAACTTTACATTTCAACAATTTCATCAGTATGTTGTTTGTTCTGTTCAACATTTTCACAATATAGGGTGTAATATCCAATCCAATCCAATCCACCTTTATTTATAAAGCACTTTAAAAACAACATAGTTGACCAAAGTGCTGAACACAATCTAAAATAAGCAATAACATATAGTAGTGACACAATAGAACAATAACATAGCAATACAAAAGAATTCTAAAAAGAAAAAAAAGCCTCAAAAATCATCCCTCAAACTGAGTTAAAAGCCAAAGAAAATAAATGAGTTTTAAGACGAGATTTAAAAACGGGAAGAGACTCTGTCAATCTGATGTGCAAAGGCAGTTCATTCCAGAGTCTCGGAGCTGCAACCGCAAACGCACGATCACCCCTGGATTTACGTTTGGTCTTAGGGATGACCAGTAGTGCCTGGTCCGCTGACCGGAGCAAACGAGAGGGGGTATAGGGTACCATCAAATCGGACAAATACTTGGGGGGCCAAATCATGCAGACATTTAAAAACAAATGAAAGAATTTTAAAATCTGTGCGAAAATGCACAGGAAGCCAGTGGAGAGATTGGAGGATAGGTGTGATATGATCAAATTTTCGAGTTCCAGTTAAAAGACGAGCAGCTGCATTTTGAAACAATTGTAATCGTGCCACATTAGATTTGCTAATGCCAGTGTAGAGTGCATTGCAATAATCTAAACGAGTAGTAATAAAGGCATGAATTAAAATTTCAAAATCATGTCGCAATAGAACCGGTTTCACTTTAGCCAGTTGCCTAAGCTGGAAAAAGCTGGTCTTCAGCACTGCACCAATCTGAGCATCGAGTTTTAAGCGACCATCCAACTTGACTCCCAGGTTTGTAACCACAGGGCTAATATCTCTAGTTAACCAACCCAAGTCAACAGGTGTCATAGCTGCTGAGTCACTAGGAGCAAATAACACAAGCTCAGTCTTGCTCTCATTGAAATACAAAACATTCATTGACATCCAAGCTTTCACTTCGGTCAGACATTCCAAGAGAGCTTTTGACTGTCCTAGTGGTACATAAATTTGGCAGTCGTCAGCATAAAAATGAAACGAAACATTGTGATTTCTAAGAATTGACCCAAGAGGCAAAACATACAATGAAAAAAGTAGCGGCCCAAGGACAGACCCTTGAGGAACGCCACACGACAGGGGAGCCGTAGAGGACACATCATCACCAACCTGGACTGAAAAACTTCTGCCCTCCAAATAGGTCATAATCAGGGCTAAGGCCAACCCCTTAATGCCCACACAGCTGTCCAACCGGGACAATAAAATATGGTGATCGACTGTATCGAATGCAGCCGTGAGATCCAATAACAGCAGAACAATAGTATCACCAGAGTCTGAAGCCATAAAAATTTCATTAAAAACCCTCAACAGAGCTGTCTCAGTACTGTGGGCTGACTTAAACCCAGACTAGAAAACTTCAGTTATAGAATTATCAGTCAAAAATTTGCTCAGTTGCAAATAAACAACTTTCTCCATAATTTTGGAGAGCAAAGGGAGTTTGGAGATAGGCCGATAATTTGAGAATTGAAGCTGGTCCAGGCCAGGTTTCTTTAACAATGGTTGAACAACTGCATGTTTAAAAGTCATAGGTAGGACTCCCGTACTTAAGCTAGCATTAACAATTTCCAGTATGCAGGGCACCACAGTAGGAAGAACCTCTTTAAATAGACGTGGGGGGATCACATCATTGGGAGAGCCAGTAATACACATGGCCAGTAATACACATGGCAGAGGATTAGTATTGATGCTAAGACTACAACAAGTTACAAGTTACTGTTAAGGCCCAATTAGTCTATATCGATGACGTTCCACCGTCGGGATTGTTCCGGTGCCGCCTGAAATTCTGGCGAATGTCCCTCTTCTTAGGCTGGATGTCCGTCGCCTTCGGCTTTCTTTGTGTTGGCATTTTAAACTCCGGTAGATTCATGATGACTACGGTTAACTGCTCCTCAGATCTCTGCAGGGTAAATCCAGACAGCTAGCTAGACTATCTGTCCAATCTGAGATTTCTGTTGCACGACTAAAACAACGTACACATGTTCCACCAAAACAAGTTCCTTCCCGAGGCTATCTTGCAGAGGCACCGTCATTGTATCCGGGGCTTAGTGCCACCCAAGATGATTGTTTGGTTTCAAAGAAATGCCAATAAACCAGAGCACGTCCATGGAATGTTTTGTGGACTAGCCAGACCCTCCTCCACAGCTGTGAGACTAAGGGCCGATTAAACCGAGAAGAGTCACTAGTAATGCATCGCCAGCAAAACCATTGTTTTCCTATGGTACAGCGCACCTGGCGTGCACTTCTTTCTTCCACTGCACGTTCTGTTTTTCTAGTGGTTTTTAGACGCGTTTCTTTCTTCCGCTGCACGTTCTGTTTTTCTAGTGGTTTTTAGACGCGTTTCTTTCTTCCGCTGCACGTTCTGTTTTTCTAGTGGTTTTTAGACGCGCGTTAATAGTAAAATTATGAATGCCAAAAGGCAGCCAATCGAACTGAGCAAGAAGTGGGCTTTACTACTTCCTTTCTGTTTTGATGCAGGTAGCATCTAGCTTCCTGTCTGTTAGCATGTTAACAACACTGATAATAAGTCACAGTAAAAACTATAAAATAACACCATATGATGCTGGAGTTGGACTACATGAACTACATTTTATTTTATTGGGCTTTACTGACTCTGACCGTAAATTGCATCTGTTAACACTTTGATTGATATTGCTTATGCTAATTGCTAACTCTTACATTATCTTCCATCCATCTTCGTCCGCTTATCCGGTGTCGGGTCGCGGGGGGAGCAGCTCCAGCAGGGGACCCCAAACTTCCCTTTCCCGAGCAACATTAACCAGCTCCGACTGGGGGATCCCGAGGCGTTCCCAGGCCACGTTGGAGATATAATCCCTCCACCTAGTCCTGGGTCTTCCCCGAGGCCTCCTACCAGCTGGACGTGCCTGGAACACCTCCCTAGGGAGGCGTCCAGGGGGCATCCTTACCAGATGCTCGAACCACCTCAACTGGCTCCTTTCGACGCAAAGGAGCAGCGGCTCTACTTCGAGCTCCTCACGGATGACTGAGCTTCTCACCCTATCTCTAAGGGAGACGCCAGCCACCCTCCTGAGGAAACCCATTTCGGCCGCTTGTACCCTGGATCTCGTTCTTTCGGTCATGACCCAGTTCCACGTCCCCAGAGCCAGCGTCTGCTGCCCGGGTCTGGTCCGTCGAGGCCCCTGACCTTCACTGCCACCCATGTGGCTACATTATCTTGTGAACTGCTAATTTTACTGCTATCTCTGCTTGAATCCATTGTTGTATCCCGCAATCCACAGGTCTACCACAGTTTTGACATACATATTTTACATTATTAAACCTGATTTACTATTTGGTCATGAAATCAACAGATTAGTGCTTCAGGTGGTGATTTAGCATTGTTAAAATTACATCGTTGTTCATTCTGTCTCTTTCATCTGCCGTGTTATTTCAGTTACTGTAACTTGGACACATTATTGTAATCCCAATATATGTAATCTATTACGTTCCAGGCCAATGGCTGCCAATCCCATTAGAGGATTATCAGGATAAGATGTCATAACCGGTGCTGAACACACACACACTCTCACATACACACAAACAAACAGTCTCCTGGCTGTCCCGATGCTTTTCCATTGAGGCGATTAATGTGATGATGGAACATCCGGGCGACAGGTAGGAATGTATGATTCAAATATACCCTGTGTGTGTTTCAACTTGAATTTAAATTTATGTTAAGCAAAGGATCGTTTTTAATGTCTTAGCTCATTGGCTTCATTGCCAGTGCTAGACACTTAGTCACCTTTTAGTTTTGTTGCATTGCCATCGTGTGGTGATACATTGGAAAGCAGGGACTATTGAAGGCGCATTAAAAGATAAGGAACAAAAGATGTAAAAATTGTGAAAACAATATTGCCAGAGAAGAATGTTTTATATGGAATTTTTCTGAAAAGTGGACAAAAGTTTGTGTAAACATCATCTGGACTTTGTTTTCAGCTTTTCAACAGTTTGTTTCCAACCAAATGGTAGATCCAATCAGAAGGTCAGAACCTTTCCTGGCTGGGACCTTGGCAAGGATGGGCTGGTTGTAAAAGTCCAGCAAGATTTCAGTGATCTCTTCCACTTTCAATCCAATAAATGGTGAATCACCAGCCCTCGTGCCTTTGGACCAGGGTGATCAACTTTACAGAAACCTGGCCGGGATGTTGCAGAGTTTGAGAATAGTCCAGTCGGTCCATGAACTTTATCCAGACTTTGATTTTGCCAGTTCTTCCCAAACCTGAATCAAAGCCTACAACTCAAGTCTAACTTTGGGCGGAGTCTGGACCTCATCTTTCTGCTATGACGTGTGACCCTGATGTTGATCCGATAATTGAAAGTGAGCTTAATGGCGACTTCACTTGAAGTTGCTATGGACAAAAGTCAACAATAACCAGGGAGGGTGAGTTACTGAATGTTCAGGATGACGTGGCGATTCATTTTACTAACTTTTGTCTTTCTGACTCGCCGGTTACACCAGCCTGTCACCGGTGACTTTGCACCCTCTGATGAACGTCCAGACGTTGGACACGATGAAGATGTACACCCCAACACCCTCACAGAAACAAACGGAGATGTACTGGACATGAACATCCAAACAAGCAGGGATGTACCAAACACAAACTTTGAAACAAATTGGGACATAAACAAGGACAACTTTGAGGACGCTGACTGGCATCCTCCTTCCTCCCTCCTGGAAACCGACTCCGACCTGTCCCCAGAGATTGGTCCTTTATCAGCGCAGTGCGGTGAGTACAGCAGCCATCTGACGTCAAGCGGCCATTGTCGACTGATGGCGACGCTGCCTCCGGTGCCAGTGGGAACCTCGCAGAAACGCTGCCCGGATATGTTTCGCTGCACAGACGACATCTCAAATTGGCTACACGAGAACCAGAACAGAAAAGAACAGCTGGACGACTTGATGGAAACAATGTCAGAGCTGCAGGAAGAGCTGAGGAACCACGGCCATCGAATTATAACCCTGGAGGAGCAGGTACACTGTTAACTGTTAGTTTTCTATAGATAGAAGTTCTCTTCACCATGGGACCTTTTAAAAGTAGTCATCAGAGAAGGACAAATAATGATTTGATCCTGCTTGATTTGAGCCATGAATTACATATATGATGTTCGTCAATTTAAAAGGTAATTTTGCAAGGCACAAAAAGTATAAGTCTGTGAAAATACGTTATTAAAAAGACTCCTTGGCCCAAAGGCGCACAAGATACGTCTCGCTGAAGCTACAATGCCTATGTGTTTTGTACCGGAATGTTACGTTACTACACAAGCAATGGATCTTATACTGTAACAGGTATAAGATCATATATACGAATATATACATATGAAGCACTCCTTTATCCCCACATCCATTTCACTTGTAATCTCGGCCCCGGGGGAGGAGGTAGTAACCCCACTTCAAACTTGCCTGCTCACTTTGCACTTTATGGCGCTTACCCACTGCTAGTACCAGCTCTGCTCTGCTCGACTTGACTCGACTCAGCAGCGGTGCCCCGTCCTCCATTTTCCATTGCAGATTTAGTACCACCTCATGCGTGAGTAGAGCGAGGCTGGTCATAGTGACGCCGCAGGAAACTGCCGTGACCTAATGCGACACACACACAGACCGTCGAAGGTGTGTTGTTTTTGCAGTTTGCCAGAAGACAAATTTTGTTTCAAAAGAAGTTGGAGGCAGGAAAAAAAAAACATCGCTGGCTAAACTATTTAAAAATGGCAGGTTTGTTCAGGACACCCCCGTCTGCCGCTAGCAATGATGATGCAGTGATTATTGACAATTCTCTCCGACCTATCAGTAGTCTGCAAGTTTTCACGTTAACCTTTTGGTATTGCCTCAGCTCGCTTGGGACGTCGACGGAGGTGATACTAAAAAAAGTACCTGTCAGCTATGTTTCAGGGACTTTTTTTCATAATGGGAAACCAAAAGAGGCGAGTAGAGGCGAGTCGAGCAGGTACCATGTGATGGAAAAACGCCAATATTGTGGGTATTTGTGGTTGTGTCCTCATTCTGCCACTTTTTTTTAGATGTTATTGATGCTGTGCTTTGTACACTTGGAAATGTCAAAGTCAATCACCAGTAACTATTGTTGATCTTCTAGCCCACTTGTACTCGGGTCCACTCCCCCCCATCTCCTTTTGAATTGTATGACTATGTTGTTTTTCATGTATTGTACCTTGCTGCAAAACCAATTGCTCTCTGGAGACAAAAAATAAAGTTGAAAGAAAGAAGTTGAAAGAAGTCCTTTCGCTTGGTTTTTAGACATCAGGTAAGATAACGTTACGCGTGTTGTGGAACAGAGCTAAGCTAGCTAGCTAGCTAGCGAGCGAGCAAGGTGCCGTATATTGTGTGAGATGAGAGATGTAGCTCACTGAGCGGTTTCACACAAAACTAAGTGATGACCCCGACAAACCTACAACAAACTTTCTTCGGTAACGCTTGAGATTACAGCCTGCCTGCAACTTGCAGCGTAATTACTCCGGGGACAAACATCATATGTGTAATTCGTGGCTCAATATAAACAGAAATCATTATTTGTCTCTCCCCGTTCACTACTGTACATATTGTTTAAAAATAAGGTCCCATGAGGTCCTCCAGAAGGGGAATAGTTCCATGATTACTGTGATTTCAGACAATTTTAGAGGTGGTGCAGTGGAACACAAATATATCCTGTATAAAAGAAGTGGATGTAACGAAAGTTATGCCACCCTTTTATTTGTGGATTACATTTTGAAGCCTTGAGTTTGCCATCTTAGTTTTTCAGAAAGAAGTGACCTTTTTTCTTATTCTTATAGAATTCGAAACAAACAGATTTATTTTTAGAAGATATTCATGTTTCCTAAAAGATGAATACAAATGACTTTGATGATCCCCTGACTTTTAATCTCAACAGCAGGTCAAATTACCAGTTGGCCTCAGCTGTACTTTAATATTTTCGGGCTAACATAGCAGGTTCACAAGCTAACTGTTAGCATTTTAGCGCATGCAGGAGACCGAGGAAACGGCTAACATAATAAAAACATACTCACTTAAATGTTGAAACTGAATGAAAACAATACAGGCAATGCTAAAAAAAAGAAAATTACATTATTACTTATTAATTATCTTTATCACAAGCAATTTGTATTTTATAGAAGAAAAGATTATCCGGGCAGGTATAAAACACAACACCCTCCTCTGTTTCTCTCTATTTATCTCTGTCTGTCTTTATCTCTCTGTTTATTATCTCTCTGTCTTCACATACTAAGTCTTCATTAACCCGAAAAGCTAACAGGATTAGCTGCTGGCCTCTTGGCCGGGGCCCAGCAATCCTTCTGCGTCTGCCTGACCCACAGAGCATTTCTTCTGGGCTGGAGCATCTCTGGGCCACCCGTGGTCAAAATTGAGAGTAGACCATGCTTTCCCTTTTGATTGAGCTACCTTTTTGATTTCACATATTAAACAATAGAATAGTTTTAAAAACACACTTTTAGTACCACAGATTCTGCATTTATGACCAGCATTGTTCACTAAACCACCTGTCTTCTCTTCTTTCTTTCTTTTTTGTCTCTCAGGGTGTAGAAAGTGTTGGTTTAAACCTGACCTTTGACCAGCGGTTGAGGTGTCTGGAGTTGCGCCACGCCGAGGTCGACACGCTTTTCCACGTGCATGCGACGCTGCTGTACGAGCTGCAGGCGCAGCTGCGCAACCTGTCAGCAGCCGTGCAGCGCATGAGCCGCAAAACAGGCTGCAAGATCAACGACGTCAGAACTTCACCGCTGCTCGGCATGCGAGCCACACCAGGTACACACGTATGCAACCAACGCAGCGGTGAGTTGCGTGAGTTTCACGTTGCGCGATGTTCATGAAACCTTACCGCCACGTGGAACATGTTGACACACAATCAAAACTACACCCAGCAGCAGTTCTTCCCGCAGCGCATACCGTACAGTTATTTTATTTCACTTTACAAAGCTGCAATAACCAAAATCTGCCAATGTTTTATTAACAGTTTTAAGCTACCACCGGTCACATTTATTCCTTTGGCTTTGCATGTCACTAACTAACCACCCGCTGTTTGTATTTTGTTTGTATTTGTGTTATTTTTTTGTCACGATGTTCTTTTAGAATAGACAGAATACTGTTTACCCTGATCATTCATGTTTATTTGTGTTACTTGCGCCAGTTGCGCTGGAGAGGGGGAGGGGCTTCACGTAGATACCCAACAACATTTCTTCCCCATTTTTTTTCCGTCATCAACGATGGCTGTAATAACCACTATTGCTGCTTTGTACCTGTTGTGGAAGTCCCAGATAAGGCTGCCAATAGGCTAATATGGGGTCAGCATTTCGATTCATTCAATTATTGCGAGTGAGTCAGTTTGCAGGCCGCAAGATCCTTCAAGTTCATGTCAAGTTCAACTAAGACCAATATCACTAACATTTATACAGAATAAAGAATCGGAATCAGAATCAACTTTATTGGCCAAGGAATTTGACTTTGGTTAATCTTTGCTCTCAAAGTACAACACTCAGAAACAGGACAGTAAGAAATATAAAAAAAAAATATTGTTAAGTATACAGTATAACAATACAATAGAATTTACAATTTTACAAGAAATATACAGTACAATAACAACTGAAGGGAGGGAAGTAACAAAATAAAGTGTTTACATGCAGGGACATTCACATCATCACCTGTGCAGTTTAAAGAAACAACTCAGGACAAATGTCACATATTTATTATGTTTAGTTAGTTTAGTTTATGTGTAGCTTAAGTGTTTGATTATGCTGTGTTTCTCTCTCTCTCTCTCCCTCTCTCTCCTTTAGAGAGACAGCACCTGTCTTTCTGTTCATCCGACTGTGCGTCTCTGTATCACAATGGTGTTCGTCATTCTGGTGTTTACAACATCATCCTGTCGCCAGGCACCGTCCTGCCAGTCTACTGCGACATGGAGACGGAGGGTGAGACACACACATTATCTGTTCACACATATGCACACACGTGTGCAATAGAGCTCAACAGTGACTGCCCACTTTTTTAAACGGCTCTGGTTCCAGAAGTGATTCCCCCCCCATTCAATATCTTCATTGATGTTTCAGAAAATCTTTTTGTAAAGAATTTAAATCCTGAAACCAGGCCAACCAGCAGTGAGATTAAATGTTACCCTAAAACATTAGATTTGGCGCAAAAGAACATTTTAAAAACGGCAAAAAAAGGCAAAGGTACGAGTCTGTGTACATAAATTATCATAGACTTCACTGGAAGATGCTCGCTCTAGCCGCTCCACTAATCAGAGATGTTGCAGTTACACTAAGGATTGTGGGTAGTGTAATATTGCTCCATCACATTGCGAATAAAACACGTTTTATTAAAACAAGGTTGATTTCAAAAGGACTTCTGGCTTTTACAGGAGCAGAAACCCTCATTTCAAAACCTCGCAGTCAGTCTACTTTTTAGGGCTACAGCTGTCTGTGTCAGTGTAAAACATTGCTCATAAAATCTACTAAACATTAGGGGTGGGGGAAAAAATCGATACATTATAGTATCGCGATATTTTTCGTGGCAATACTGTATCGTGACACAGACACCAAGTATCGATATTTTATGATATATGTGTTGGTCAGTCTGTCTGCTTGACTATCCCATTTTGCAGCAATACAATTGAAGTGAGATGAACAAACAGATGTTGACAACATTTTCCTTTGGGGACATTTGAAGTTGGAAAAAAGTAATACATTGCAATATATCGCAGAATATTGCAATATGTTTAAAATCGCAATAATATCATATTGTGACATAAGTATCGTGATGATATCGTATCGTGAGGCCTCTGGTGATTCCCACCCCTACTAAACGTGCATACTGGCCCCCAGGAAGCATTATTAAGAATCCCACTATTGCCACGGCAAGACCCGCCCTACGAAGCAGCTCGATTGGTTGGGGTTAGGCATTTGACCTCGAGTGGTTGAGGTTAGGATAGCCGATTGGTCAGGGGATAGGACCTGTACAAATGGGGTTACGTTACCTTGCGTATAGGACAGCTGAAGACACGAAAGGGGAGAGAGGGGGGGGGGGAGACATGCAGCAAACGGCCACAGGTTGGAGCCGAACCCGTGTCCGATGCGCCGACGAGTAAACCCCTATACGTGGGCGCCTGCTCCACCAGGTCAGCCACCCAGGCGCCCCAGACCAACGATTCTTGACGAGAGTAACCTTGCAACACACCGGTCTGCAACGTTCTGAAACCTGCCAGTTTACACCAATGAGACAAGACGAGATGGTGAATCAAGGACCCTTTGTACTTCTGTACTTTTTTGTAGCTGGATATCATTTGTTGCATCTAACGTGTATATATATGAATGTGGATAACGTTAGTGATAGTGAGATGCTTCCTACAGCTGCATTTCTATAGCCTGTTCCTACCAGACTCTGGTACATTTCATTTGTACAGAGAGTCTGGCCAATCTCCATTGAGAGACAAGCGTTAACTTCTTTGAAGGCGGGAACTCTGTTGAAGTTTAAAACTATTGGATCTGCCCAGAGCCACTCTGGATCTGCCATAACCAATTGCTAACGTTGGGTCGTGATGTCGGCTTAGCATCGCTAGCATTCGCCTTAGCCAACTCCTTCAACGCTAACGGAGCGATCTGGAAAATCAAACTGTTCCCGAACCCCGTGGGGAGGAGGGCCACAACGTCATGGCCACCGACAAAACTCTAAACTGGATGTAGCCGGCCATGGTGTAGGGCCTACTACAGTGTTTCTTTATATCGGCGTACCTGTAAATTTGGTTGTCCACCAAAAGTGTGTATTTAGACGTAATCTATGTCTTTGTGTGTACGTGTGTGTGTGATCTGCAGGCGGGGGCTGGACCGTGTTTCAGCGGCGGCATGACGGCTTGGTGAGTTTTAATCGTGGTTGGTCGGAGTATCGCGACGGCTTTGGCGAGCCACGGGGGGAACACTGGCTGGGCAACCAACAGCTCCACCTGCTGTCCAATCAGGGCCACTACAGCCTCCGCATCGAGCTGCAGGACTGGAGCCATGTCCAAAGACACGCCCTGTACCACAGCTTCAGGTAGAGAGACCAAGGGGGTAAGCGAGCATCTGGAAAGCGTACCTCCTATGGGGAGATTCTCAGGCTAACAAGCCATCACCTTCAGCTAGCATCCCGTTGACTCCCATTCATTTTGACGTCACTTTGACAGCGAATAACTTGACATCTGAAGTTTTTAAAGACTATTTTTCCATTGTTTATTTCAAAAGAAACAACAACAATGTATAAAAGGCTCCATTACATTGTATCTCACGTTATGGCCCCGTAGCAGCCGTTTTTATAAAAATAGGCTAACGATTGTGTCATAGAGAGCCGAAGTCACGCCCTTCTACTTCCGGCCAATGGGACCTATCTTTCGAAAAAGTATGAACTAGAGTCAATGGAGAGATAATTATTTTTTGATCCCGTTTGAATTAAGCCATGGATTACCAATATGATGTTCGTCAATTTAAAACATTATTTTTCAACCGAAGAAATTCTCCGTTTATTGTTAAACTGTTGAAGTATAAGACAGTGAAAATACGTAATTAGAATGACTACAACCTTCATGGATGACGTCTCTCTGAAGCTACGATGTCTCTCTGTGTATCGTACCGGGTATGTAACGTTACTCTAATGATCAGAGGATCTCGCTCGTTCGTTTGCTTCTCTGCTGAAAACACTTGACTGGATAAAACACAGCAATTAAGATAACGTTACATGTGTTGTGGAACAGAGCTAAGCTCGCTAGCTAGCTAGCAAACCAAGCATCAAGCTAGGTGACGTAGATTGTGTGAAACGGGAGATGTAGTCCACTGAGCGGTTTCACACAAAACTAAGTGGTACTACGACAAACCTACGGGTAACTGAGACTTTCTTCGGTTGAAAAATTATCTTTTAAATTGACGAACATCATATTTGTAATCCATGGCTCAATTCAAACGGGATCAAAAAATAATTTGCCTCTCCCCGTTCACTACCGTTCATATTTTTTCTGACTTAAGGTCCCATGAGGTCCACCGGAAGGGGCGGGACTTCGGCTCTCTATGACCACGTGACTTTCTGTCGCACAGTAGAGGAATTACCGTATAGTACAGGAGAAGCTCACAGGCAATCGGGGGGACGTAGAGGCATAAAGTCAAGGGAGAAGCCCACAGAGAGTCCATGAAAGCATCGGAACAAAATATTTCAGCAACGTTGTGCTCCTGCTCCTACGCTCATGGACAGCTCCTACTCACGCTCTCCGTCTCTGTAAGATTGCGAAGGATTGAGATTTCTCTTGGCCCAGCTACCAGAAGATTTACAACTTTCAGACAGGATGCTCACATCACATCTACGTCGTCAAGCTCAGTTTGAGGCTACGCAGTAACGCTCAGAAAAGTGCTTCTAATTGACTTCACTGGTCTCTGTCGAAAGTCTACGCTTTCATTTCTTTCACTGTCTATGAGAGAGACAGACTGGAAGAAGGGAAAGATAATGTTGGTACCAGTGCAGAACTGTTGCTTTCAAACCGGAGTTTGGTCCGTTTTAGTCTCGCTTTGCTAGACCTTCCTCCACACGCTGTGGAGGAGGGTCTGGCTAGTCCACATAGCATTCCAGGATGGGAAAAGAAAAAACAATCACAATCGTGATCATGGACGGTGCTGAGCTCTGCACGGAGCCGCTGCAAAACAGCCTCGGGGAAGGAACTTGTTTTGGTGGAACGTGTGTACGTTCAGAAGTTGTTTTAGTCGTTCCTCTTATCTGTGAAATAAGCATGTGACCCGTTTCAACTCCACCACTCCAAAAATCGGAATCGAGAATCGATAACGTCCAAACAATGCCCAACCCTACTCCTAACACTAAGGGATTCTGGTTTCTTCTCCTCCTCCTGCAGGATAGAGAATGAGGAGAACCATTACCGCCTCCATGTGTCTGGTTTCAGCGGAACGGTGGAGGATTCGTTCGGTTGGTACCACGACCAGCAGGGCTTCAGCACGCCAGACACGGGCAACATCTGTGCCGAGATCAGCCACGCCGGCTGGTGGTTCCACCAGTGTTTCTACGCCAACCTCAACGGCGTCTACTACAGGGTAGGACTGTGTGTAAAACCTAATTTGCATATTTAAACATAGAATTTTTGAAAACTCGTAATAAAAAAGATGATTGTCTTCATGTAAGTAGTCAACCGCGGAAGTTTAATGGTGATCTCTAAATGTGTTATTGTTGAAATTATGTTTTTGACCAGGGTGGGCGCTACTCTCTGAAAGCTCAGAACTTGCTCGGGCCGGACGGCATCGTCTGGTTCTCCTGGAAGGACTCGGACTTCTACTCTCTGAAGGCGGTCACCATGATGATACGACCACGCGACTTCAGGCCACGCTTGTCGCCATAGAGACGCACCAGTCTGAAGCCCGACTCGCAGCTTCTTAGGACTGCTAGCTGCCTCGCGGGGCTGCCAGAAATACTCACAAAAGCGCCAAATATATATTAATCCGCTGCTGAAAATAGTCCCCAACAAATGCACTTTTCCTGCATGTTTGAGTAAGTTTTGCTAAGTTATCATCTGTTTTAAGAAATATGAGCCTTAAAGGACAATTCCGGGAAAAAAAATGAACCTAGGGGTTAATAATACATGTGTACCGAGTCGACCGTTCTCTGGGACATGTTTTCATGCTAATCGAATGTGACCAGTTTTAGCGCAAACAGCTAATTAGCTTATAAAGCTAGTCGTCGGGGCACGGGTAAACAGACATGACCAGTCGAACGACGAACTCCATGCAACCAGTAACAAGTAACATAGCTCAAGCACGGCGTTCGTCGTTCGACTGGTCGTGACTGTTTTCCCAAGATGGCGCCTGCATATACGTTAATGGTACGGTCTTTCTAAACTATCTTTTTGATAAACTGTCTGTACACTTACAAAGTTCTCAGTGTGGTGCTATTTTGAGCCTTGTTAGTGGTGTAGAAATAGTGATTTCTTTTTACTTTATCCGTGCCCCGACGACTAGCGTTATAAGCTAATTAGCGGTTTGCGCTCAAACTGGTCACATTCGATTAGCATGAAAACATATGCCAGAGAACTGTCCACTCGGTACGCATGCTTTTAACCCCTAGGTTCATTTTGCGCCTGAAAAAAGGCATTTTCTAAAGAGTTACACCTTCCATCCAATGGGCTCGGGGCTGAGAGCCACAGACAGGAAGTCAAAAAGTACCGAGACGACTGCCACATTATTGGTTCTGAGTTTTTGGATTTACGGGCAAATACTTTTTTTTATATCAGATCAGAAGTTAACCTATTATTGAGGAAGAGTTTAAGAAGCAGCACTGCTTGATTGACATCTTCCTTTCTCTCGTTAGCTTTGTTGTCAGGACGGGGAATATTTCACTTCCATCATTCTTATTGGTGGCTTGTATGCAGCGATAAGGGAAATCCCCTGTGCACAGTACAGGTCCTTTAAAGCGCTGTTTTTTTCCCCAGTAATACCCAAAAAGCTGCTTTCTTGCAGAGATAGATGAGAAGATCTATAAACACGCGTATGAATGCAGGAGATGTTTGTTGGTACGACTGACCAAATTAAAGTGAAACTCTGAACTTTTCCAGGTGGTTAACTTTTCATGCTTTACCTCATCTGCAGGCCCACATGGAATTAAACAAATAAAAAAAATACTCAATGTCAACGTATCTCGTCTTGACCCCAAGAAGAAAAATATGCGGGGCTTGCACAACTTTCATAATCCCCGCATTTTCATTGCAAAAGTCACATTTTAGCAGAAAGTTAAAATGTTGCGTTTACTTCAAACAAGAGCAGCCATTTTCCCCTGATGCCATGGGAATGTTATGAAGTGATGTAATTACGCAACGTGAACATCATCGAAAAGTTGGGGGAAATCACTTTCTCTTTTCTATCAAACTGCAGTTTTTGCAAGTTCCCGCAACTTCATTGCATAAAATTGCATAAATATCCGGCATATTCCATCACATTTTTTAAGAAAACGTGCTGCATTATCAAGGATTTTTGCCTGCAACAATCACAAAAAAACATTTTTCTGGAAGGACTGCTCTATGTTCCCACATTTCCTTTTTCATAAATTTGTATCAGATTTTGTCCCCCTAACCCTAAAAAATGTTGTGGGAGGATAGGGCTTAAATTGAAATGAAATGAGGGAACCTAATTTTGAAAAATTTCCAAAAAATGTGGGAGCATAGGGCCTAATTTTCAGTGAAAAAAACATTCTTGGGAAATGTGGGAACATAGGGCTGACCCCCTTTACAGCATGTAATGTGTCATTACACACAACACACAAACAATTTACATCATATATTTATTTATCGGAACAGTTACAGGTATTATTTGAAACATGTACAGGACTTTTCAAAGTCACCAACCTCCTTAAACTGACTACTAAAAGGATCCGTGTGAATTCAGGCAGGTTGATTTCTCAGCCACGCAACCTGCACAGGTGAATGACTGATTCTTTACAGACAGGTGGTAACTCATGAAGAGGTCAGCCAGCCTTCGTGCTGCTTCTGCTGTTGTTTCCTCTCAGGCTGAGGGTGGGGGGGTGACCGACCCCCCCCCCAGGAGGTGGAGGGTGTTTATGTGGGGCGCTCCCTGGGGCGGGTGACGTACTGCCACCACAGAGGGGGGAGGTCTCCCTCCTTGCGGGCTGGAGGGAGGGCTTCGGTCTTGGGGCCGCCGGGTTGAGTCTCGGCCTGCAGCTGGGCGACCTGAAACCAGACGGGTGGGGGCACAAACGTTCACAAAAAGGGGCGGCAACTGGCAGTTATTTTCACCATCAAATGAGAGCATAGTGAAAAGGTTCAATCGCAATTTCTCAGAGCCAAAGGGCGTCCGTTTTAAGGGGTGCATTTTGTCTGCTCAACACGCCGAAATGAGAAGAAAATGACTTAAAAGATGACTCTTACACAAAATTGCATTCATCTTTTCATGTTCCTCTGATCTCTGCCTTTTTCTTGTGAAACGATGGATAGTTTTTACATCTTCGGAAACATTGAAGGTAGTCAATTTGAAAAGGTGATAAAGGAAAAACTATAATATATAACTCATAGACATGTGGCCTGTAGCAAGGGCTCGCAAATAGGGCTGCACAATTAATGTGTAATGAAATCGCAATATGGACTAGTGCAATATCCAAATCGCAGGGTGGGGCGCAAAATATGTGTCTAACCATTCTGAATTAAGTATCATGGGGCCTGGGCCTACAAATCCTATCTTACAGACTAAAGGACAACATCTTTGTTTGGTACGGATTCTTGCAAAAAATCATACTACAGTACATTTTTATTTGTGTTTCTATGAAAATGATGATCCAAAACAATTCCTCATTCCCTGCAATATCGTGAATCATATCGCAATCGCAACATCAGTCAAAAATAATCGCAATTTGACATTTTCCTCATATCGTGCAGCCCTAGTCGCAAATAGACGTTGATTTGTTTTAAGGGGTCATAATCAAAACGTTAGTACCACTGTCTCACGCGTCCTTGTGGTAACTGTAACAGTACTGTGAATTCACCTTGTGAAAGGGGAGTTGTTTAAGTCTTAAAGCCATGTTCTTTGAGCAGAGTTAACCTACATAAGAAGAGGCGACACGTGCCCTGATGGTATGTACTGTAAAATGCGTCTGAACTGCCCACCTCTTTGTCCCAGCTCTGCATTCTCAGTTTCTTCCACTGCTCTCTCTTGGAGAAGTAGTCCGGGTACATGGCCTTCTCCGAGGGGTGCCAGTGGTCCAGCGCCCACTCGGGGACCTGTGGGAAACAAAACAAGAGCTCAGGACTTTTCATCATGCATTAGGATTGTCAGCGTTTTCCCGCGTCATCTTTTTGACCTCAAATAAATTGATACAAGTGTTTCTGATTGGCTAAACTAATCTAGATCAACAGAAGTACATTTGCAGGATAGAGCTTGACATCCGCTATCTCAGACTTTATCCCTCACCTTCCGCTCTCTCTCTCTGTGTGTGTTGCTGTTCCCAAACTCCCTTCGCTTCAGGAAACAACAAACTTCGAGCTAGCGAGCTGCACGCTGAAATTGGCAAATTTTGAAGAAAATTTTGATCGTGCAACAGGGCAGGCCTGCTCGGTTCTTTCCGTGAATGATTGTAAGGATTTACAAAGGATATGCTGACGGCATTTCCTCTCTAACTGGGACGATTGGGCGGATTGCTGTGGACGTACACATGGCGATACACTGGTAAGAGCAAATGATTTTTATCCATGTATCAGCTAATTGAAATAGCTCTCGTTACTGTATTGTGTGAACAGTTAACTTCATTTAATATTCTATGTGCCTTTTTCTTTTGCTGGGCGCAAATATTACACCTAAAATAAGTTCCTTCCTGAGACTCTTTAGCAGCGCCACCGTCGCTGCGTCCGGAGCTTAGCGCCGCCCCAACTGATTGGTTTAAAGAAATGCAAAAAATCCCCTCCTAACGCTGTGGAAATAGCCCTGGCAATGCGAGACTAATCTAAAATAAGCAACCTGATAAATAAGTACAAGGTTTTCAGAATTCAAAAGAACACTCTTTGACAGTAAACAATGTGAAATCTTATTGAAATCTTATTTTTATCTATCAGAGGATAGAATTTCTCAGAATATGTGATGGGAGATGTTGACATAGTCCAGATGCACTGCCCTTACATCTCCAGCAGAGGGCAGGAGCAATTTGACAGGCAGGGCAACACACTTTCTCACACTTCACGCAGTCCTGCACGTCGATAATCGGACAAATTTTTTATTCATAGTTTGATCGATACATCACTCAACTTTATGTTACAAAAAAATATTAGTAGGTGGTATTTGAACACAAAGAAACCACTTTTTTTTTTTTTAATCGCAAAGGAGAAACCGCTTGCAAATGTATTCTAGTCACACAAAGCCACATCATTTGTTTGGTTTTCTGGTACAGAAAAGGTCTCAAACCATAAGTTTGCTTTTAAAATCATTTTGTGTCACAAATTGTGGGGAAAATAATATTGAATAATATTTATATACATTGTGGAAAGAATACAGAGCTATATAACGTTTTTTCTTAGAATTGTAAGAGAGATAATAACTAAGAACTAGAGCCCGACCGATAATGGATTTTAAGGCCAATATCGATACAAATATTTGGTGATTTAAAAATCTGACATTCCGATATATCGGCCGATATATATTTAAAAAAAATAATCCAGAAACGCGTAAAAAAAAAAAAAAGGATTTCCCTAACATTAGTTATTTGTAGTTATTTATGAGTCCTCACTAAAATAATGATAATGCAGTTTAAAAATAAACTTCTGATAAATAAAATGTATAAAAATACAAACTTAAGCTATGAAACTTAAAGTCCTTTGAACAAAAAGACAATAACAACAAAAATCAAAGAGTGTTTCCAACAGGGAGGTTGTAGAGCGCCGTCTGGTGGACAAACTATGCAACGCCAACACTCAGAACATGGTTAAAGGGTGTTTTATCCGTTTTTATTTTATTTTTTAAATACTCATTTATCAGAATCATTTATTTGTCATTATAAATGATTTTGATAAATGAATATAAAAAATAAAAATAAAAAAATCATTTATCGGCCATTATAAACGTCGATACCGATAGTTTGGAAAATGCCTAATATCGGCCCGCCGATATATCGGTCGGGCTCTACTAAGAAATATATATATTGAATATGGAATGATTTCATGGTTACTGTCCAGATGAAGCACATGAAGCCCTGCCTCACCTTGTAGCACTCGTATCTCTCGTAGGACGTTCCTCCAGGAGAGTCGGGGAAGATGTAGGGCTGGGGGTGCTGGTTGGACCAGAACTCCTCCTCCCCCGCCTTCAGCATCTTGGTGGCCTTCACCATGTCCTTCTCGTCCTTGTTCTCATCGAAGCGAGCCCGCAGCATGCAGGCGTAGAACCGATATTTGTCTCTGTGACGAGGAAAACGACAACAGTTAAATAGCTTGAATCCTGATCTCGTAACTGTAACAGGGCTGCAAGTAACGATTATATTCATCGTGGATTAATCTGGTGATTATTTTCTCCATTAATCGATTAGTTTTTTGGGCTGTAAAATGCAGTCCACTAGGGCTGGGCTATAGGGAGAAAGTCAGATATCACGATATTCTTCACCAAATACCTTGAAATCGATATTGCGGCGATATTCTAGTGTTGACAATTGGTGCTTACACAAAATATCTTCACAATTAGATTTTAGATAAATAATCATCAGTAATGTGGATATAATGTCTAAGTGGGGAAAAGGCAAATAGAACAGCTAGAACAGTCTGGTAAGTTCAGAAATCACTTTACTGTAATGCAGCCTTTAAAACCAGGAAAAGCCACCACCTATGTCATATCACGATATTTCGATATCCAAAATCTAAGACGATATCTAGTTTCAAATCAAGATATCAATATAATATTGATATATTGCCCAGCCCTACGGTCCAGTGTTTCCCAAAAGCCCAAGATGACATCCTCAAATGTCTTGTTTTGTCCACAACTCAAAAATATTCAGTTTGTCACAGAGGAGAGAAGAAACGAGAACATATTGACATTTAAGAAGCTGGAATCATAATTAGCAGCACAACATGGTGCTGAACAGGTGTGTGTGTGTGTGTGTGTGTGTGTGTGTGTGTGTGTGTGTGTGTGTGTGTGTGTGTGTGTGTGTGTGTGTAGGATTTGTTGTTTTGTTAGATGAGGTCATGTTTTTACTGTTGGATTTAAATTGTGCCCTGCCTAGGGACTGCAAATGTAAATTAGCCTAAGGCTAACTCTGGTACATTGCATCAAATGGCAACATTTATGTTAAAAATTGTACATGGTCCCTAACAAATAAAATGAATAAAAAAGAAAAAAGAAATCCTGACTTTTTTTTTGTTAAATAAAAAAAATGACTCAAACCAATTAAATGATCATCAATATCAACATGGCATCATGGCTTTGCGTAAACATACACGCCACTTTACTAAAGCCAAATTGCGTGTTATCTGTACGCATTTTGAGCTATCCACGTGTATGTCTACGCTGTACACAGCAGATGTAAACATACCCACCCCACGTTGCGTTTTCGTTTTTTGGGTTTAGGAAAAGAACACAGGGAAAGGCTTTAGTAACACAAAAAAGCAATAAAAACACAGAAAATAACGACAAAAACACTCCTAGGAAAACAATAAACAGTTGGGTTTAGGAAAGAAACATTGGGGGAAGGCTAAAAAAAATGGCTGAAAATCGCCACACGCTGGGCGCGATCCCGGCTCTGTCCTGTGCCGCTACAGCGAAAATTCACTCGTAATGTAGGTCAATGACGGGCGAAATTGCGTTGATAAACACGCTAAAAAGCAACTATGCGTCTTGATAACATGCCAAAATGGCATACGAATTGGTGTGTCATACATACACCACTTCATGAGATCAGTCTGATCAATATAGTTGGCAATTATTTTTAATAGTTGACAACTAATCAACTAATCGATTCATCTTTGCAGCTACAAACTGTAAGACATGTAGTACGGAGGACAGTGTAGATTCAGTGTAAACTTGACATGGACAAAAACATTACGTGTGCTTATCATCTGGGCTAACAAACAGCATGTCTTCCTCTTGAGAAAAACACTACAGTGGGTTTCAGCCATAGCTTGCACTGTACTGCACTTGCACTGAGATGGTTGACATAAACAATGTCAAATTCTTCTTTATAACTCATGTCTGATATGCAAGTTCTGGAGGTGTATTTTTTTTTTAAACCAATAACTTTACTATCCAATAAGAATATTCACAATGGTTGACCAACATAAGTTTGTATGTCAGCAGAAGAAATGTAAAATCATATGTATAACAAATCCCTATAACGTCTAGAGTGAATTACTTTATTAAATCTCTATTACTACTACTACTCCTTTACTATTCCTAAGCCTGAACAGCAACACACGTCATATTATTCAGTTCATCATAGGGAACAGAGGTAAAAGCTGAATTATTCATTTAATAATAACAACTTTTACAGTGAACAGTGTTTGGAGTTGTGAGCAAATGCAATCCAAATCTATGTATAAAGCACATTTTAAAAACAACAGTCGACCAAAGAGGTGGACAATTAAACAACAAAGGATTACCTATCCTTTAAACGAGCTTAATTAATATTATGTATGGAGATTTCTGGTTATATAGCTACATTACCATTTATTAGGCTGTCTGCCATGAGACTGAGAGTCAAGTTTATCTAACCTCCTGAGACCCAGCCCATTGACTTATGTCCACTGTAGTGGACATTTGAGTTTCATTCCTCTCCTTGGAATCATTTGTGCAAGTCTCTTAATTCCTGCTGTCCTGTACAGAGGACATCCTGGGCTTTTCAGTGATGTGTTATTTGATTGGCTGGGAGGCCGGGAACCGCCTCTATATTTCAATCCAAAAGGAACATAAGCACATTTTATGGAAAGATAAGAGATGAGTCAAATATTGTTTGTCTATGGTTTTGTTACTATGATTATCACATATTTCCTTGTTCATTAAGGTGTTAGGAATCATATATTGAGTTCTGATAGAAACTACATTATGTATCTTTTGAAAAATTTGCCATTTTTGAATGTCAATTATAGAGGCCATCAGGACTATCTTCATGTAAATAATGACTCCACATCTAGCAAATTTGTCTGTTTTCGTACTCAAATGATCCTGTTGTCCACTACAGTGGACATTCTTTAAATAAATAAAAATACAAAAATTTAAATTGTAAGATGTTTTTTTAACCTTAAACAGGTATGGAATCACAAAAAAATATGATTAGGAATTACAAAATTTTCCTCGGTTCTCTAAGTATTGCTATAACTCGACTATTCACTGATTTCGACGCTAGCTAGCGCCCCGTAAACGTGTTAATTAACTTAGCTCCAAACAATATACTGTTTTAAATTAGCAGGACAGTTTGAGGGATGTATTAGTGGTTTAATGAAAGGCTGATGAGCTGACGAGGATTGGTATTTTGCAGTGGGACTGACCGACTTAGCTTAGCTAGCTAGCTAAGTAATGAGTGACCTGGCTAGCAGTTAGCTTAGCTGTTAGTTTAGGAGCAGAGCAGACAGACCCGAGGACAGCAGCGACGTTCTGCATTATTCACTTTTCACCGCAGAGCTTAAACGAGCTCATCTTACCTAAAGATGCACCATGACTCGAGGTGTCTCAGCGATTTCTTGTAAAGTCGCAACACTTTTTGGTGGTGAGTGAGATAGGCAGTGGCCATTTTCACCGTCCCCTGTCACCTTCTCGGCGAGCGGCGCGGAGGATTCTGGGATTTTGTGGCGTGTGGACGTTATGACCGTAATTACCTCCGAAATGCGCAAAGGTATTTTGTTTCTCGTCATGTTTGGTCTGATTCTTATGTGTGTAAAGAATCGTTAACGTGTATTTCTGTTTGCGCGATCGCTTGCCTTGAATTGCCGTGGCGAATAAAGTATTTTGAAATGAATAAAATAAACCAAAGTAACCGAATGTCTAACTATGCCAGTAATGTGGCTTCTCTTTTCTATGTTACTTACGGTATTGTGTCATTATGGGATTGGTGAGAGCTGCATGTGTGGTTCTTTTCAGAAGTATTGCTCTTACAACCATGGCTCAGCACAAATTCATTGGTAAGACACTTGAATGGTTGAATGGTTAGATTAATAAAACATAAAGATACGACAAAAGGCTTTGAGTGTCGGTGTCACTGCATTCTGGTGTTTGCTGTAAACAGACAAGCCTGCATGTTTTCAGTTAGCATGCGAGCTAGTTTGAGTTAGCGCTGCTAAAAATGACAACACAGCATTCCCAGAGAAATGTCAGATGGTCTGTTTTCGGTTCATAGCCGTTCACAGCTATATTTCCATATTTCCATTTCTTTGTACTTCTCTTCTACTCCACTACATCTCAGATGCACATACTGTGCTTTTTACTCCACTACACACAGTTAGTTACAGATTTTTTATGAATAATACATAATCCACAAGTAAATTATGACGTATTATTATGATTCAATCAAAGTATGGGGGTGGACTGGCAGCTGGAGAGGCGCCAGTTCACCTCCTGGGCACTGCCAAGTTGGTCTTGAGCAAGGCACCAAAATCTAAGACGATATCTAGTCTCATATCACGATATCGATATAATATCGATATATTGCCCAGTCCTATTACAACCATATTAATTTTGTCTAAATCATGTAGCCTACCACTATTGTTGTATCATGTATTCACTTCAGAATGTATTTATTTCACGCCACTGTATCAACAACATAGTTTTAGGCATGGAAAGATGAGATATCCCGGCAGGATGTTGGTACCAGTATCGCAGCACTGTATGTTATTATTGGTTCCAGCATATCAACAGTGAGTCACAGCCGAATGTTTGGTGACATATTGCAGTTTAGATCTTCCATCCTCTTCCCTCTCCAGATATCGGGGTGAACCTGACAGATCCCATGTTTAGAGGAGTCTACAGAGGGAAGCAGAAACACGACGGTGAGCTACTGATTCCCTTTTGACTTGTGGGATATTAAATTCAACTTCATTTATAGTAACTAATCATAACAGACATTATCTCAGGACACGTTACTTGACTTATGGGCTGTTCAATTAAATTTTAATTATAGTGTCATATTAGGGCGGCACGATATGATGAAAATATGCAATATGCGATAATGTTGTTGAATATCCCAATAACGACATTGCTCGTGATAAATAAACATAAATATTAAAGTGTACTCAGTTCTGCCTTTCTGCTGCTTTCAGTATTCTGCTAAAATGCAACATGTTGAAATTTAAAGCAAATGAAAGAAAATATTTCCAACATTATTTTATCGATCTTTGAAAAGCAGCACAGGAAAAAAAATGACAGTTACATTTAAAATGTAATTTTCTACTGAGATTCTCTTTATCAGCTGACACAAAAAAATAATTTGCGAAATGTCGCAGCCTTTTGCGATATGTTTATTGCGCAAGTTGATATTGTGATAAAAAAAAAACAATACATCGTGCAGCCCTATGTCAAATCATAACAAATGTTATCTCAGGACACTTTACAGATAGAGTAGGTCTAGACCAATGGTCATAAATGTTTTTTTAAGCCAAGGACCCCTTAACTGAAAGAGAGACTACTCAGTAGAGGGTCCCTGCTCCAGTACAGTCTACGTCTAAATGCTTTCAACCTTGAAGGTGCAAACTCCAGACAACAAGTAGTATGTGCAAGTACATTAGCTTTAAATAAGCAAAACTACAAAGAGCCATATGAAAGTGCAGCTTCAATATATATAATTCTTTTCATGTTTATCCAAGGTGTAGTCGGAAGAGATGTGTTTTTAGCCTTTGGCGGAAGATGCGTGGACTTTCGGCCGTGCTGATGTTAGTAGGGAGCTCATTCCACCATTTAGGAGCCAGGACAGAGAACAGTCGGGATTTCGTTGAGTGATTAGTTCTCCCTTGCGGTGAGGGGGCAGCAAACAGGTTGGCTGATGCAGAGCGGAGTGGGCTAGTTGGGGTATAGGGTTTGACCATGTCCTGGATGTAAGTTGGGGCCTGATCCGTTCGTGGCCCTGTATGTAAGTACTAGTGTCTTGAAGCGGATGCGGGCAGCAACTGGTAACCAGTGAAGAGAGCGGAGGAGCGGCGTAGTGTGAGAGAACTTGGGGAGGTTGAAGACAAGTCGAGCTGCAGCGTTCTGAATGAGCTGCAGGGGCCGGACGGCAACATGCAGGCAGGCCAATCAGGAGGGAGTTGCAGTAGTCTAGACGTGAGATGACTAGAGCCTGAATCAGAACCTGAGCCGCCTTATGCTTTAGAAGGGGACGTAACCTTCTGATGTTATGCAGCATGTAGCTACACGATCGGGTGGTCACACCCAGGTTTCTAGCAGTCTGGGTGGGGACTACCACAGAGTTGTCAATTGTTATAGTCAGGTCTTGGGTATGAGAGCCCTTCCCTAGAAGGTAAAGGAGCTCAGTCTTGTCGAGGTTGAGTTTCAGATGGTGTGTGGACATCCAAGAAGAAATGTCAGTCAGACAGGCCGAGATATGTGCTGCTAGAGTTTCAGACTCTGGAAAGGAAATAATGGGTGTCATCTGCGTAGCTGTGATAAGAAAAGCCATGCGAGTAAATGACAGACCCAAGGGTTAAACCTTTTGCTCCTCTGCTGTAATTGGTCACTTTGTGTTTTATAACCGTATGCCTGGATGTGCCGTGGGAAAAAAGATGGTGTGTGGACATCCAAGAAGAAATGTCAGTCAGACAGGCCGAGATACGTGCTGCTACTTGAGTTTCAGACTCCGGAAAGTTGCATATTAAACTGGGCCAACATAACGTGTAGGGTGCCCTAAAGCCATTATACATACCTTCTTTTTTTTTTGCATAGAATACTAAGCTATTCAAATAGCCTAATAGATGTTGGAATGATTTTATAAATCATGTTTTAATGTTATGTGACACAGGGAATCTTTAGGATTAACTGTATCTGTGGATGGCCTTAGTGACTACCTTACTAATAGGCCAGGAAAAAACTTAAAAAAATTAACAATAATTTGGGGGCCCCACTGCATTAACTCTGAGGACCCCCTGTTGATGATCACTGGTCTGGACCACACCCTATAATTTACAGGGACCCCACAATTCCCCCCAAGATCATGCTATAGAAAATGTGTATTGTATAGGACATACAATTTGTTTCAAATGTAAACAAGTGAAACTAATAATGAATGTGATGTTTTATTTAGCAGAGTTACATTGTGTTGTTCTATCCCATCCAATATTTTTCATATATTTCTAAGCAGATTTTCTATGTTGTATTCTGTATTTTTTTTCCGACAGATGACTTCAATCAGATCATTGACCGAGCTCTCAAAACAGGAGTCGAAAAGGTAAGCCACGTGTCCCATCACTTTAATATAAATGCACTTTGGTTGAGTTGGAGCCTCACTATCAAAATTTTTTTTGGGGATTGCAATGTGGGCCCAGACTGAAATATTTCAACAGCTATTGGATGGATTGCCATGAAATTTGGTACAGACATTCATGGTCCCTAGAGGATGTATCATAATGACTTTGGTGCTCCTCTGACTTTTCCTCTAGCGCCACCATGAGGCTTCTATTTATGTTTTTCGAGTAAAATGTTTCAACAACCATTAAATGGACTGGAAGGAAATTGGGTGCAGACCTTCATGTTCCCCTCGGCATGAATTGTTATAACTTTGGTGATCCGGGTCTTGTAATTGAACACTGAAAAGCCATTGCAAATTTAAAAATGTTGTCTCATGAGCAGATCCAAATGGAATCTGCAGATTTATTTTTAACAGTTTTTTTTAGTGTTGATCTAGAATGAAAATCTGCTGAATTTAGCTGACTGTTTTTTCTGGCGGAGATGTGTCAACATTCTGAGTATTATTTTAGATTTTTTCAATTTATTTAAAATCGACGAAAAATTCTGCGAAAAATTTGCATCCGCAGATTCTGTGTGGCCCTGCTCAAACGTAATGTAATACCTGTGGCTTTGTTTCAGTTTATGATCACCGCAGGAAACCTTGAAGACAGCAAAGAGGCCCTGAAACTAGCCCAGACCAGAGGTATCTATAACAACGACAACAACAACAAAAAGTGACCAAATGGTTTTTGGTCGATTCTCAGCGTCCATGGGCCTTTTTATGATTGTATTGCAGAGCCGGAGGCACAAGCTAAAATGTGAATTCATGAGGTCTTTATTGAAACATCCATAAGTCCATTTCTTCATGAGCACAATCAGCCGAATGCTTTCCTCTATGCTGGACCTTTTTACTAGAGCTGGGCGATTTGGAGAAAATCAAATATCACAATATATTTCACCAAATACATCAATGTCGACCAGAGGTGTATAGTCCAGGTGCCAGAAAGTAAAAATCCTGCCATGTTTTTGGATCTGCCTTTACATCTAGAACAGGTGTTTTCACTAACGAGCTCATCTACCTGGTAGAGGAGCTGGTTTAGTGATGGTTGGGACAGCTGCTGGACAGGATTTCTACTTTCTGGCACCTGGACTATACACCTCTGATGTCGACGATATTGTAGGGTTGACAATTTGTGCTTTCACAATATATTAACACAATGAGAGTTTTGATAAATAATCACCAATAAGGTGGGTATACTGACTAAGTGGGTAAAGGCAAATAGAACAGCTAGAACAGTCTGGTACGTTCAGAAAATTGACATCACTCTACTGTAACGCAGCCTTTAAAACCAGGAAAAGACAACACTTGTGTCCTATTGCCATATCACGATATCTTAAAATCTAAGACAATATCTAATGTCATATATCTATGTCGATGTAATATATCGATATATTGCCCTGCCCTACTTTATACCTTCATATTCAACCATTACAGATGAGTTCTACTGCACGGTCGGCTGCCATCCCACCCGCTGCAGTGAGTTTGAGCAGAACGGAGAATCCGAGTACTTCTCCGGGCTGAGGGAGCTGGCTGCAGCACACAGAGGAAAGGTGGTGGCCATCGGAGAGTGCGGACTCGGTGAGCGCCGGCAACTGTGTTGCATTTGTGCAGTAGTAAAGAAAAACGATAGTGATGAAAACAGAAACGATTTCAATTTGTATCCACAAGAAATGAGTCACTTTTGATTCTTTGCTTCTATACTACTATCCCAGTGTAAATATGTATACATATAATATCATAAAGTATTTAGTACGTAGTAATAAGTATTTCCATTGTTAAGTGATTGGTTGATACAATACCGTGTGTTTTTCTACTTGTTCCAGATTTCGACAGGTTGGAATTTTGCCCGAAAGAGACTCAACTCAAGTACGTTTATTTGTCTTCATTGAGTATTAAAAGCTGCTCTAATTGGCTGCATGTTGGCTTTTGACCTTCTAAAATGTACCTTTACCTTTAGAGGCCTAGAGAAGTTTTTTGATTTTATTTGATTGTCAAAAAAAAAAGCCCACAGGCATTTGAAGGTGTCAAATGTCTTATTGTGTCAGACCAACAGTCCCAAAACACCAATATTAAAATAACAGAAATAAAAAAAAAAATAGTTTGATAATTGACGTAACCTTGCCAGTTCACCTCCTGGGCCAACTGCTCGGGGTGCCTGTCCATCGACAGCTGCAGCCCCCTCACTCTGACATCTCTCCATTTGTGCATGTATATATTTACTGAGCATGTGTGTGTGTGTATTTCAGGCCTGTGTGTAGTGTGTGTAGAGTGAAAACATTGTAATTTCCCTTGCAGGATTAAAGCTATAGTGCGTAGTTTCTGTCGCCCCCATGAGGAATTTTAAGTAATGACAACAAAACTGTCGGCGCGTCCACATGATACAAGCCTTACGACCGTGCACCCACCCCCCCCTCCACACATTTGCTAGTAGCCAAGGAGGACACGGAGGATTAAAATCTGATAGAGCTGATAGTCTTAATTGTAGCAACTCATTTGGCAACGGCTTGAATGTAACAGACGTTCATTATTTATCAAAATGTTACGCACTAAAGCTTTAATAAAGAATACATTATTATTATTATTGAATGATAAATCAGTCATCTCTCATTTTTGTTGATCCACTATTCGATTATTTAGCAAACTGTTTCAGCTCTAGTTGGAAATAAATACATAACATATGCATCGCTGCTGCTTTCGTCCATACAACACAACTATGACAGGAGGTAGAGTCCTGAAACAGTCTTTGGTCTTTCTGGTCTGTGACAGATACTTTGAGAAGCAGTTTGACCTGGCAGAGGAGACCAAGCTGCCCATGTTCCTCCACTGCAGGAACTCCCATCAGGAGTTCATCGGTAGGTCCGTGCACCCAGGAACTAGTCTGGTTTCACGAGAGCGACTCTGTATGCAAAGCTTTTGACGGTTTCTTTGTCTTTGCTTTGACAGACATCATGAGGAGAAATCGAGAGCGATGTGTTGGAGGAGTGGTGAGGACATCTGCTTTATACTTTATACCAGGGGTCTTCAATGTTTTTTAAGCCAATGACCCCTTAACTGGGATAGAGAGAGAGAGAGAGCAGGGACCCCCTACTACATATATTGTAGAAAATGAAGTTGCCTAATAAACTGGGCCTACAATAACATGTAGGGTGGCCTAAAGCCTTTATACATACCTTTTTTGCATAGAATATTAAGCTATGAAAATAGCCTAATAATTGTTGGCATGATTTTATAAATCATGTTTTAATGTTAAACATACATGCGGCACAGTGAGTCCTTAGGATGAACTGTATCTGTGGATGGCTACTTTCTTACTACCTTACCTATGGGCCAGTAAGCCTATCATCAGAGGGGAGTTATAATTGCTGAAAATATGTTAGATTCATGTTAATACTTTTTAATTTTTTAAAAAACATAACAACACAACACAAAAATGAACAATAATATGGACGTGGGGGGACCCAGACCCCCTGTTGAAGATCCCTGCTTCATACTATTACTCTACTGTTCTTCAAAGAAAGTAATACACTTAACAGGGAACCAAACCGCAACGCTGCTTTTTTGCTATGTTACTGACATTTCTTTTCTTTTCCAAGATTTTACATCTCAGTTTTTTTTACAGGAGGCGATGCATTTAATAGACACATGTTGCAGTCAAATGCGTTCTCCTGTAAATTTGTGTTACTATTTTACCACTGCAGACAGATCTTAATTATCTTCATTCATTACAAGATGACTTTCCTTTAACGTTTGAAAAACCAAAAAACTTAATCCACTAGAATGATAATTTGCAACATATGTGATTATCATGATAAAAAAACTGAGGGGGGGAAACATATAAGGAGTTTAAGGGACAGTTTGGAAGTGTAATTGTATGAGGAACTCCATAGTCAGACACAATTTTTAGCCCCTAAGTTATGACTTCAAGTCACGACTAGCTAGCGGCTACCTAACGCTGATGTTAGCTAGTGCTAGCTGATACTAGCGATTTCTAGTCGGCAACATATTTTGGGCTTCATTTAATAAACATAACCTGTAGGAGTACACAATCTTATGTGTATTGTTTTGATTACAATGTGCGGAATTACTTTACGTTGCCTATTTATTTATGTCTAATTATTCAAATTTCTCATTGTTAATCGCCAGCGTCTGTACAGCATCAACACGGGGTCACCATTGGGACCTGAGTTACGGGTTAGACTGCCGTTCCAGGGCACGTTCACGGGTAGAAGGTTGTGAAAACACGAGTTACGGGTTGCCTGGAATGCAGCATTAGCTACAGTAGATGGCAGTCGGCAAATGAAAGTAACGAAACAAGATCTGAAGCAGTTATATATCGCTCTCTTCAACGCCACCAGACTCTTTTGACAAAAATCTGTAATTTTACCTCGCAGAACACAGGAGTTGCTGCTCTACCGCCGCCTGCATCGGTTAGTTAGGTTGTCACATTGTGAGACTTTGGTGTTTCAAAGGGTTAGCAACTAACAAAACTAACAAACTAACTAAGCGATGGAGGCAGCAGTAGAGCAGCAACTCCCGTGTTCTGCGAGGTAAAATGACTGATTTTGTCAAAGGAGTCTGGTGGCTTTGAAGAGAACGGAAATAACGGCTTCAGTTCCCCGTCGTAAATGGCTGTCTGACAGCAAGGTAAAGCCGTAAAAATATTCTAAATATATCGTACACTTAAACATATATACAAGTGTCTAAAATGCATTTAGCTGCTGCCCCTGTCCACAGCAGGACATTGCTTAGCTTCCATGTCGGTCCTCCTGTCTGGGTGCGTTTACTGTAGCTAACACACTGACTATGGAGAAGTAGCTCAGACAACCACACTTTAAACCATCAAAACGATCCCCTTTAACACATAAAACGAATGCATTAGAGTTTCAGATGGGAAGTTCAATCTCGACGCAGCTGATTACCTGTAACTTTTCCGTTCAGGTCCACTCATTTGATGGGACGGCAGAGGACGCTGCTTCCCTCATTGGCCTGGACCTCTACATTGGTATAAACGGATGGTGAGAGGATTTTGTTTTCCCAACTCCACCCAAAGACTTGACCTGACATGAACCACATCTGGGCTCGGCCACACATCCGCTCCAACTTCACTCGCGACGGGTCTAAACACGGAGCAAAATGTTTGATCAGACCCACTTACTGACAGGACGACGTGTGTTGAATGTTTGGTCAACCGCACAAGTTGCAACAAATTCTTGGCTTGAAACTTTTTAAGACTTCAAACCATTTCTATCTCTGTCTGGTTTAGGTCTGTCTGGTTTATAACAAGCATTAACAAAAAACAAGCTGTCCAGGATTATAGGCAGGCAACATAGAGGACCTTTACACTTCAGCTCTACACAGGAAAGCTCTGTCCATCATTAATGACACTAAACATCCCCTCCATACTGAGTTTATTAGGCTACTCCGTTCAGGGCGACGATACAGAGCAGAGAATATCTATAAGAGATGTTTCATACCTAGTGCAATAACACTAAAGCAGCCTACACATGATAAGCGGCAAAAACTGCAAGGTAGGCAGAGCAGAGAGGCAAAGTGCAGCGCAGGAACGCTCTGGAATTGGTTGCACCCATGGTTGCGCCTTGAGAGGTCAGCGGCAAGACTCTGATCCATTTCATTAGTACAGAGAGTCTGGCCACTCTCCATTGACAAGTGTTAATTTCCTTGAAGGCGGCTCCTCTGTTGAAGTTTAAAACTATTGGATCTGCCCAGAGCCACTCTGGATCTACCATAACCAATCGCTAACGTTTGGTCTTGACTTATGTCATGCGCATGTGCAACAAGAGGGGAGACCGTCAAGGCTATAAGCATTAGCATCGCTAGCGATAGCCTTAGCCAACTCCTTCACCGCTAACAGAGCAAGCTGGAAAATCTAACTTTTCCCAAACCCAGTGGGGGAGGAGGGCCACAACATCATGGCCACCAACACAACTCAGCAAAGATTGTTCTTGCTCAGGCTTAAACTTCTGGATATTCGTCAGCGTTCGCTCGCATCTTTCTAGCGCACGTTCACAACGTCATCGTTCTCAGCCACTCCCTCTGTTCGCTGATTGGACCGGCAAAAATTTGGCTGGAGAAAACCCAGGACTATGCCGCGAAGCCAGACGTAGTACTGAAGGGAAATGAAAATCGAGCGGAAGTACGTAAGAGGGCGGAGCCATCTAAGCGGCAACTAGATCAAAGTTGAAATCATTTGAACTATGAGTGCAGCGCACGGCGGCAATTCTAAGCGTGTGTGCGACGCCGAGGGTAGCGCAGCGCATAGTTGGGCAGCACCGCTCTCCCCGTTGGAAAACAATGGAATGGCCAGCGTAGAGCGGTTTTACCGCGGATCATGTGTAGGCGGCTTAAAGCTATAGTGCGTAGTTTCTGTCGCCCCATGAGGAATTCTAAGTAATGACAACAACACTGTCGGCGCGTCCACGTGATACAAGCCTTACATGCGCCCCCACCCCTCCTCCACGCAGTTGCTAGTAGCCAAGGAGGACACGGAGGATTAAGAAAACATGATGGACCCTTCAGAAGAGGTCACTGTCTTCATTTGAGCTTCTGCGTGGGAAAGTCACCGGACGCCACAATCTTCTGAACATAGCCATACTGAGAAATACAGAGAGAGTTGTGCTGATGCTGATTAATTAGAGCTAATTAGCTTTGTAGCAACTCATATGGCAACAGCTTGAATGTAACGGACATTCATTAATATAAAAAAGTTACACACTAAAGCTTGAATAAAAGAACTGCGCTAATCTGCACCTTTCTACAGAGAAAGCATATAGTGCACTGTGTGTACTGTATGTTGTGTGTATGTTTGCATTAATGTAATAAGATGTTTTTATCTGTTTGGTGAGACCAAAGAGGATTTTCCGGCCTTGGCCGTACAATAAAGTTCTATTCTATTCTATTCTATTTCAAAAAGACCAAACTCTGTAGCTGCTAACTTTGATAATGTGGAGGAGAAACATGTAATTCAGTCAGCCCAGTCTTTAATGAAGGCAAGTGTTTGAATGTATTCTGTATTTCAAAATCTCCTGGAATGAAGGAGCTTGACATGACTTATGAAGACAATATGAAGCTTTTAGGAGGTTTTTACACTCAGTTTTTATTTTATTTTAAAAACGTACATAATAACAGTACTGCAACTTACACTGTTTGTTGTTGCTATTTTTCAGTTCCTTAAAAACAGAGGCCAATATTGAAGCCATGAAGTCTATCCCCACTGAGAGACTCATGATAGAAACAGGTGAGTTGCAGCCAGTTTACTGTAATAAAAAAAGGTATTTAAAAAATAAATGTTTGGCCATCGAAAGGTTCAAGAAAAGGAGATATAGTAGCATAAAGCCAAATGTTTCTGATTTTCAAGTTACACAGCTCCAGAGTTATTGTTTTACACCAATAGAAATGATCATCAGTATGTCATTGAAGCTAATCCAACATGCCACGTTTTATGGCTTCATCATTACATGAAGTAAACAGAAAATCGATATGTTTGGTGCATCACGTTGCTGTTGTAAGTGTGACTATTAAACTGTTGACGTTTATTTATGCGTGCACACCGTCCCACTCCTTCCCCAGATGCTCCGTGGTGTGGCGTGAAGAACACTCATGCAGGCTCCAAATATGTAAAAACTACATTTCCCACGAAGAAGAAGTGGGAGGCGGGTCACTGTCTGAAGGACAGGAATGAGCCCTGTCACATCACGTGAGTAATGTCGGCGTCAAGTCAGAGGGAAGAACTCGTCGGATAAATTCATCCAAGTTTGCAAGCGAGCAAACATCGTTTTTCAATCCGTCAAGCAATTTTAACAGCAGTCTTAATAAAAAAATAAGTTCAATATCTTATCTGTCTGTTCCAGACAAGTTCTAGAGGTGATGGCAGCAGCGAGGGAAGAGGACCCGCTCGAGCTGGCCAACACAGTCTACAACAACACCATCAAAGTGTTCTTCAGCTCCAGCTGATGATGAACCCGATTAAACCTTCAGCACACAGACTGATTGAAATTGTGTGTGTGTGTGTGTGTGTGTGTGTGTGTGTGTGTCTGAATGATAACTTTCCCCTTGCCAGTTTTTAAAAGTCAAATAGCTTCTGATGTCTTCTTTAAAGCGCTCACATTTTGCTCATTTTCAGGTTCATAATTGTATTTAAAGGTTGTACCAGAATAGGTTTACATGGTTTAATTTTCAACAAACACCATATTTTTGTTGTACTGCACATTGCTCCAGCTCCTCTTTTCACCCTGTGTGTTGAGCTCTCTGTTTTAGCTACAGAGTGAGACATCTCACTTCTTTTCCATCTTTGTTGGGAGTCGCACATGCTCAGTACCTAGGTAAGGACTGCTAGCCAGTCAGAAGCAGAGTATGAGGGCGTGCCCTGACAGTACCTAGGTAAGGACTACTAGCCAGTCAGAAGCAGAGAATGAGGGTGTGTCCTGACAGTACCTAGGTAAGGACTACTAGCCAGTCAGAAGCAGAGTATGAGGGTGTGCCCTGACAGTAGCTAGGTAAGGACTACTAGCCAGTCAGAAGCAGAGTATGAGGGCGTGCCCTGGCAGTACCTAGGTAAGGACTGCTAGCCAGTCAGAAGCAGAGTATGAGGGCGTGCCCTGACAGTAGCTAGGTAAGGACTACTAGCCAGTCAGAAGCAGAGTATGAGGGCGTGCCCTGACAGTACCTAGGTAAGGACTACTAGCCAGTCAGAAGCAGAGAATGAGGGTGTGTCCTGACAGTACCTAGGTAAGGACTGCTAGCCAGTCAGAAGCAGAGTATGAGGGCGTGCCCTGACAGTACCTAGGTAAGGACTACTAGCCAGTCAGAAGCAGAGTATGAGGGCGTGCCACGCTAGCAGCTAGGCGAGCATTATAACGTGTTACAAAGTGACCACGTTTGTCTCTGAAGTAAAGGCTGGACTACTATAGAGCTGTTTGGAGCAGTTGGTGAACAGTGTTTTCTGTTGGAGATGGTAAGTCCCTTTGGGGGGACTTTGGGGCTTTTTCACTTTGAAAACCTATCATGTGCATACAAAGATTTATAACACAATAAAGGAAAGGGAAAAAGCCAAAAAGCATAATTTGAGCACTTAAGAATTGCAGTTTCAAGGGGTTTGCCTTAATGCTGAAATTATTTGTAATTTCCTTGTGTTTTCAATAAATGGGTGATGCACAGGGGCGGATCTAGAAATATATTTATGGGGTGGCGAGAGGGGGGCAGGAATTTTTGAGGGGTGGCAACGTATGTCAGACGTATATTTACTGAATTTAATCAGTTATCACAGTTTGATGAGAAATAGTATATACACACTACAAAAGGGCACAGGCTGCCATTTACAAACTCATACAGACACACTTCATCTCATGCAATCAGTGTCCTGCATTTGAGGTTTAATTTGAAACAGTTCATATTAGGAATAAGTGACCGTTCAATGTGATCTCACTTAATAGGAGATATAGAAGTATGATATAAGTAAGGGGCATTATCACAGGAAAGGCATTAAGTCAAGACACAGGTGATGAGTGGCAGATGTGTGAGAGGGGAAGCAAACTGTTTTCGACTGAGTCAGAGAGGCAGCGTTGCAGGAAGCATTTGTACAAGATTAAGAACTGTCATTGATTAGTTATAACCATCAGACTGTGTTAACACACACTAACATTTTAGCCTGGGAGAGTATTTTTAGGTTCATTTGTTTATTTTTTGTTTTATTTATATAGATTTTTTATTTTAATATTTAATCAGCAATAGATCTAAAATATATTCTATACAAAATATAAAAACTCATCTCATCACACTTTCACACCGACAACTTTCCCTAATTATTCATATTTAAGCTTTGTCATTTGTTGTTCTTATTCATATCTATCTTAGTATACTATGCATCAACAATTTCCATACCGTGTGGACCAGCTCGACTGGAGATGGTTGGTGATGGCCCAGGCACTCTGCTTTCCCTTTCACTGTCTGAGCCCTGCACCTTCTCTTGTCTCTGGCTTTCTCCCTCCTCATCTTGGTGATGCTCTCTGTGGTCTTCTCCCACCTCCTCCTGTCCCTGGTCGCCTTGGCCTTGTATTCTGTCTCTGTCACGTTTCTGTTGCCATTTTCTCTCTCCTTTCACCTCTTCTCTCTCTCCTTCCACCTCTTTTCTCTCTCCTTCCACCTCATCTTCTCCGTCTGCCTTGCTCACTTGTTCATTTTCTATTTCTCTCGCCTTTCTCTTTGGAGACAAAAACTGAATATACTACCTTTCCTCTTCATTTCTGTAAGATTCAAAGTAACAATGTTTTCCTTGACAGACGTTGAATCAATATTAGCTTTTGTAGCCTACTTTACACAGAACAAACATCAGACCCTAATTAACATTGTATAGTTGGCGAAATAACGTTCTTCAACCTGATTTTTATCATCTCAAAATCAGCATCGCAACTATGCTAGCACTGTGCTTTCATTATAATTTCATTTCTTGATAGATGTTAATCGGTTTTGACCTCTTTCCTCCTGTGTCTCCTTTCATCGCGACTCCTGTCTCCCTCGCTTCGCGCCACTCAGTTTTCCAAACAAAACAGGCTCTCTCCACTCTGGCGTCATCTTATGCTGCATTCACTGCAGTCGGACATTGGAGACGCACGCTCATAAATTGTCAAATTGACCATAACTTTTACCGTAATTCGTTGCTGCCAACTGGGGTGGCAGCAGGGGTGGCAAGGCTTTCTTTTAGGGTGGCATTTGCCAGCCCTATGCCACCCCGGTAGATCCGCCCCTGGTGATGCATGTAGCAAGAGCAGATTTTCCAAGTTCAATATTTTCCAGCACAGCACTGAAAAATTGTTAAAATCTTTGAAGCAGATATATAGCAGCTTGCATAACTTTAGAAAAATAAACATTAATAAACCTGTTGAAAGAGTAAATTGTATTTTGCATGTTTATGTCCGACTATGCACAGAGCAGATTGCACAAAAGTTATGTCTGTTTATAATGTTTTTGACGAAACTTTATCAACCAAAATTTGTCGCAACATTACATTCATGAGAACAATAGTGTTAAAACAACAGAGACATTAAAGAAAACAAAGTGGCATTATAGCAGATTAAATTAAAATATTTCAAAACTGCTATTATGACATTTAGTTGAGTAGATTTAAACTTTTTTTGCTTTTAATCCGGAACATATATATTTTTTAAATTCTTTATGAAACGGTGGGAACAGACAGACATTCAGCGGGTCGTGGACATCATTATTCTACAACTAAGGATTCAAGTGTGTTAAAAAAAACATCAATCAAATGATGTATGAAAACATTTTTTTATATATATATATATATATATATATATATATATATATATATATATATATTTGTTTGTCTTTTTTTTATTCACAACTTAATAAAAAAAAACATTCAAATATACAACATTTCAGACATGTACATTCAGGAGCCAGAAGGGGGCAGATGACTTTACCTTTACCAAAATCCAATAACTTTATTTATAGAGCAAGTTCTTTGTGGAATAAAATCCAAAGTAACATTCGTTTTACTACAGGAAAGGTATATTTTAAAAAAGTCAAATCTTACCTTCATTTAAATTATTTATCATGAGCTTTCTGATTGTGTGGGGAAAAAATATCAGATTTCCGTGTATTTCATTGTGATCTACCGTAATGTTAGCCAGTGTAACATACTGTAATATACAACTTAATTTTCAAGATATTTCTCTATTTGCTTGGTTTGTTATTGTTTTCATTTAATTTTAATTTTAATTTTTCTTCTTTGTTATTTAGTTTTGTAATCAGATATCGTGGTATTTAGTTTCTTTTTTTATTTTATTTTTCCAGTATATGTTAATATTGTCTGATTAAATGTTGTTTTGGACGTCAGCTAATGGGGATCCTTATAATAAATACAAAATACAAATGTACTCAAAATAATGATCCAGAGAAAAAAAATAATATGACTTCAAATAAATACAAATAGTGTAAATAAAATAAAAAAAATTTATGTAGAACAGGGTATGAATAAACAATCAGTTTTGTCAGTGTCTATACGTTTGAGAGACTTAATATACTCCTTGAATTCAAATAAAAAAAGCAGTGAAATTGGGAGTAACATTTGTTGTTTTGCATTTATTTGTTGTTTTAGCTAAATGCTACGTTGGCTGCCACACCCTCTGACGCTGGAAGTGACGTCACTTTACGTCGGAACCAACCAACCAACAGCCTGTGTGGTGGCAACTGGCAACTTCTACCGTGTTCCCAAAGCAACTCAATTTGAAAGATATGCTAATATTTTTACAGCAGACCAGACGAGACAGGATTCTGAGGGGAACTTATGTTGTTGGCGGTGACACTCCGGATGGGAGCAACGCGACATTAGAGAGAAAATAAGAAGCAACAGGAGGTTGAGCTGGGCGGACATGGCGGACGGCAGCAGGTTCACGGCTGTTAAATAAACGCCAGGCAAAGCAAAGCCGAAAGCGAGAGGTTGCTGCTGAGGGACTTTAATTTATTTTAATGTTGCACGGATAGCCGGGGCTCCCCAGGACTGTCAGCCCTCCACTGAAGCCTGCATGGCGTCCTCTCAAGCCCGGCTAGGCCAGCAGGCCTTAGTGGTGCTTGATGTGGCTCTGCGAGTTCCCTGTATCTTTATTATCGACGCCATTTTTAACTCTTACTACGACCCTGGTTCGGGATGGGTCGGGGTGATGGGGAAGGTGTTCGTCAGAGTCATGGGTGAGTGTTTTAAAGTCTTATTTTAAAGCCTCCGAAGTGTGTCATCAACAGCCGGCGAACTGACAGCTAACGCTAGCTTACTGACGCTGCGTTAGCCGTGACGTTGGTCAGCAGTGTGAAGCTATGTCACCTGTCACACAGACTAAAGCCGATTAAGCCACCGGCAGTAACAAAAAATACAAGTCTGGTTCGTCTGACACAGTGTTTAATTAGTTTGTATCAAACCTAATTTAGTCTGATGTGATGCTAGAAACTCCCTATCCATCTAGCTAACCGCTAAAGTCTGGTATTTTATCTCACAGGTGTCGTGTCAAATTATGTGTCCTTAAAGAAACTGCCCTGGGGGCGTTTAGGCAGCCTGTCATTCTGCCTGTCAAAATATACTACTTTATCCCCTGGAACCTTATCTAAACCATGGTCTGAACTCTGTATATGACTTGGTGTAGGCTAGGGCTGCCACCTCTTAGTCGATTAGTCAACTAATCGGTTGTTTTGGTCTCAGTCGACTAAGATTTCGTTAGTCCATTAGTCATTTGTTATGCTTATTCATGCTTAATTACTTATTTCCAAGAAATTCATGAGCACATTTATGGTAAACACAAGATTTAAAGTGGAGCTTTTGCAGGATTAATTGTGGAGAAACTCAGTTTTACAGATGGTTAATGAACTACTATTTATATTGTGCTTTTCTAGTCTTAACCACCTCTCAAAGAGCACAGCTCTGTCAATTAAATCAACTAATCGATTAGTCGACAAAATCCTATAAGTGTTAGTCGACTAAGAATTTCTTTAGTCGAGGACAGCCCTAGTGTAGGCATGGGGGATATGAATCAAGTTAATATTGCAGTAATAACCACTAGGGCTGCAACTAACTATTATTTTTATTTCATTCTCGATTCATCAATGGCCCATAAAATGTCGGAAAACAGTGACAAATGCCATTACAATTTCCCAGGTCCCAAGTTGACTTACTTAAGTGTCTTGTTTTGTCTGACCAACGGACCCAAACTCATATATATTCAGGTCACTATCATAAGACAAACAAAGTTAGAACCATGGTTGGAAATTAGCACCAGCCAAATGCTGGTAAAATATGCAAGTGGCTGCTAGTTTTGCTTCACTAACCAGTCTAAAAACACAATTGTAATATATTAGGTAACACTTTACTTGAAGGTATCGACATAATCGCGATTTATGAGTTATGACAGGGTAGTCCGTAAAAGAAAAGTGAAAGTGCACCAGACTTTGTCCAGCAACCAGAAGTTGTCTTGGTCATGACAATTTGACATTAAATTAGTTTCGGGATGTCTTTGTAATGACAACTTGAGATTAACCAGGATGACATTACCAGAGGATGTCTTTGTCATGACAACTTGACATAATGTCATCCTGGTTAATGTCAAGTTGTCTTAAAAAGGACAAATTAATATCAAGTTGTCATGACAAATACATGTTCTGGTAATGTCATCCTGGTTAATCTCAAGTTGTCATTACAAAGACATCCCAAACTAATTTAATGTAAAGTTGTCATGACCAAGACAACTTCTGGTTATGTCACTTTGATTAATGTCAAGTTGTCATAATCAAGACAACCGAAACAATATGTCAACTTGTCAACACAAAAACCGAATGACACTTAATGACAGAAGTCATAAACGTTTATGACTTGTTTATAACACGTTCATGACAGTGTCATGTCACGATTATGAAACGTTAATTTCCAACCCTGGTAGAACCTTTTGAATTATTCTAATTTTTTTGCTTTAAATATGATTGAAGCAATTAACAGATTAATCTAAAAAGCTGCAGATTAATTTTGTCGGTCAAACTAATAATTTAGAAATATGTCATTTTTGTAAAGCATTCCTAATCTAATGGCAAAATGAAAGAAATCCTGATATCAAATTGAAAATGCTTGAGCCTTGTTTGCGTTTTTTGAAGTCTTTCACTTTTCTTTTACAGACTACCCTGTCATAACTCATAAATCACCTCATCTGAAATAACATTTAAATTATTGTATATTACATAATTCATGACATACATTTTCATGTTTTGTGGCACGTGTCAGGCATAGCTGAAGCTTTTCAGTGCCCTGAAACTAGTTGACGTGAATCACTTGCGGCTGTTTTTTGTTCTTCTGACAAAGATCAGTGTTGTTAAGCTTCTCTCTGAGTTTTTAGTCATGAGCAGAAAGCCCTGTGCACAGACGAACACCCACCAGGTTACATAACTTCCCGTTTGTCCAGTTTGTGGACCTTTGAACCACCTAGGCCCCATACCATGGCCCCAAGTCATTTTGGTGTTGGCCAAGAGCTGTCTGGGTTTGGAGAGGCAAGGTGCCAAATAAGGAGCATTTTTCTTTTTTTTTTAATGTGGGTCAGCCAACAGTCTCATCTTTCTCCGGCCCACAATGTTTTTGTGTTTAGTATCAGCACCTAATCCTATGAGTGTTTACCGGAATTATAAGAAAAACAAGAGTTTGGAAAAGTCTCCAAAAGCAATACAAATTAAAACGTAAACATTAATGCGTTCAAATGTTGACCTCCAAAAACACCTCTTCACCGACTAAGTTCAGTGCCCTAAGTCCATTTAGTCAAGGAACTCTTTACGAGGCTGATCCAACTTTAACGTTGCCCTTGAACGAAGCTGCTCCGTTCGAGGGGAACGTTGAAAGGGGGCCTAAGGTCAAGGTGGCAACAAGCGTTGTGGAAATAGTCAGGTGATAAAGAGACAACCCACGCCACTATGGCTGCACGCTATGAGGAAAATAGGACATAACGCGATAACGTTGTTGAATATGGCGATAACAATATTACTTGGGATAAATAAACCAGATGTTAAAGTGTTCTTAGTTCTGCAGCTTTCGGTATTCTGCTAAAATACGACAAATTGCTTGTTAAATGTAAAACCAATGAAGGGAAATCATTTCCAACATTCTTTTATTGAACAAATTGAACATTGAATTGAATATAAAAGGCAACACTAAAAAAAAGAGTGAGAATTACATTTGAAAGTGGACTTTTCTGCTGACATTTTCTTTCAACTAACAGAAAAAAATCTCTGAGTGTCTTTTGCGATATGTCGCAGCCTTTCGCGATGTGTTTATTGCGCCTGGTGAGATTTGCGATAACCATATAAAAGCGATATATTGTGTCAGTATATGTGACTTTAGAAAGGATTTATTGCCAGGTAAGTAACCCTTAAGGAGTTTGCCGTGGTGGATGGTGCATACATAAACATATTAAAAGGAAGGGGAAGAAATGGTATTGGAACATCTCTAGTATAGAAAACATGCCTTTTGAACTCTTTTAATCCTTCCCTGAAAAACAGCCTATCCCCTGTAAAACTAAATACTGTGCAAAAGAAAACACACTAAATGAACAACATTTGACATAAGTCATCACTGAGTTCCGATAGTGATAGCAATGGTGTGAAAAGGCAAGGGGCAGTCTGACGTGTTCGACTCCTCCTCAGCCAGTCGGTGTGCTGTACGCGCTGTGACACTCGAAACCGACATGTCATTATGGTCATACCGTAACAGTGCACACCTATACAGGTAAACTATGCTATGCTACACACTGTAATTATGTGTATTGTGGACCGCATTCCTTTCACATGGAGGACACAACATCGATTATTTGATTAATTTCAACACCTTTACTGCTTGTCCCCCTCCAACGCACCTGCCTCACGTTGTAGATGTGCGAAGTATTTTTCTGTACTAAAGGCAAAATATGTGTCAAATCATTCTGAATTAAGTATTGGGGTGCTGCAGAGACGCCTACAAATCCTGTCCTACAGGCTAAAGAAAAACATCTTTGTTTGGTACGGATCCTCGCAGAAATCAGGCTATAATGAATTACATTTTTGAAATTTGAATATTTTTCAATGAAAATGAGAACAACGGTACAAAAATTAGCATTGCCCACAATATCGTGAATCCAACCGCGATATCATTCAAAAATAATCGCAATTAGATATTTTCCTCATAGTGTGCTGCCCTATTTTTTCACTTGTGCACCCGGGATATGTATTTTCTTTTGTTTTTTTGTGATAATTGTATATGTGATTCGTACAGCACATCAACAACTATGAAACATCTGGGTTATTATGCACCTAAAGCTACAGTGCGTAGTTTCTGTCACAATAAAGATAGGCATAGCAGGGCACTGCAGGGCATTACAGGATGAAGCATGGCACAGCAGAGCATAGCTGGACGTAATAATAATAATAATACATTTTATTTATGAGCGCCTTTCATAGCACTCAAGCACACCTCACTGTTAAAACAAGCAACAATACAGTTAAAAAGGCAAATATAATGAAAACAAACCCATTTACAAATTGAGAAAAATTAAAAGAATTAACTTTTTAGTCCAGTGTTCCAACTTTACCAGCCACTCAATAGGTAACCATTGTTTGGCTGGCGAGTGAAGCAAATGTGGCAGGGCTGCAACAAACAATTATTTTCATTTTCCATAATTTTTTTTTTATCATCATCATCATTTCAGGTTAATCGATTCGTTGTTTGGTCTTTAAAGGGTCAGAAAATGGTGACAAATGTCAACCAGTGTTTCCCAAAGCCCGAGATGACGTCCTCAAATGTCTCGTTTTGTCCACAACTCAAAGATATTCACTTTACAGTCACAGAGGAGAGAAAGAACTCGAAAATATTGACATTTAGGAAGCTGGAATCTGAGAATTTTGACCCTTTTTCACGTCATGACTCAAATTAGGTGTTTTGAGTTGAACTCCCTCACTTGTCAATGTTTTTAATTGCGATTTCCTTGTAAGTGCATAATTGGCTTTCAAACTGTTTCTATTAATGTCTTTATTGTCATGTTTTTTGTGTCTTTGTACGTATGTAATGATGTGATGTAATTCAGCTGCCTATCTTGGCCAGGTCTCCCTTTCAAAAGAGATTTTTAATCTCAATGGGCTTCTCCTGGTTAAATAAAGGATAAATAATAAAAACAAAAAAATAAAAATAGATGAATCAGTTATCAAAATAGTTGCAGATGAATTTAAAAGGTCGACAACTAATCGTTTCATCTTTGCCGCTCTACAGTAAAATCTAGCATTAGCAGCATTTGGCTAGCGGATGGTGCTAACTTTGTATCCTGGCCGCAAACTGATTGTTTTCCTAATGTCATTTGTGTTTCGGCCATTCGTGCCATTCTCTCGCCTGAAAATCCACAACACTTAATATTGTTTTAGCGGACAGATAAGTCTCTGTGATGGAAAATATTTCTGTCACTCTTTTCTAGGGCTGTGCTCGATGGAAGAAATTCTTAGTCGACTAACACTCATTCAATTGTATCGACTAATTGATTAGTTGATTTAATCGACAGATCTGTAAATCTGAGTTTCTCCGCAAAGAGTCATGCAAAAGCACCACTTTAATTCTTGTGTTTAACAGAGATGTGCTCGTACGTTTCTTAGAAATAAGTCATTCAGCATGAAAAAAAAGCATAAAACATGACTAATGGACTAAAGAAATCTAAGTTGACTAAGAAGACCAAAACGACCGATTAGTCGACTGATATACTAAGAGAGAGCAGCCCTGTGGTGCGTTCTTTTTGTCCACCGAAGTCGTTTTACGAGTTGTTTTCCAGAGTTACGACCCGGAAGTTGCAAAAAGAACGCCTCCGAGGTCGTATTTACAACTCGTCAAGTCGTCGGAACTCAGAGGACCCCGAGCTCACTTTCAAAGATGGCTACGTCGTGCATCACACGTAGTAAACATTGTGGTTATCTACAATTTTAAGCACTTTTGTCTTTGTTGTAACCAAATGAAGAAGTTGTACACATAGCACTGTATACTGCTACTTATATAAGCATGTCGCTACAGTCTTATTAGGAGTTAAATACCGCCTGATTAGTTATTTTTTAGCTTGTGCAGCTGAGACGCTCGGTTGCTATATGACAACAACGGCTTTAAGCCGAGCCTTGAGCAGAAAGCAGAGCAGTAGCCTAACGTTAACGTTAATCAAAACGTAATTTTCATGCATCAAACTGTGAAATATAGTTGTGTAATATGTCAATAACTGGGTGAATAGAATCCTAAATGTTACTAAAAATGTTACAAAAATCCATCTTTTCTCCGACTCGTAGTATTGTGTGACAAAAATAACGCAACAACCCACGGTAACTCGTTTTCCGACATGGATGTGACGTCACACTCGAGCTACTAGTTGCGATTACAAGACAAAAAGAACGCACCACTACTCTTTTCATCCTTTTTCGTCAATGTGACCTCTTTGCTAACTGCGTCTCTTGTGTGTCGCAGGTGTCCTCATCTCCAGCATGGTGCTGCTGCTCTCCCAGAAAGCCTTGTTCAAGTTCTACACCCTCTTCTTTGCCGTTCTCCTCGGCATGGCGGCGGTCCTCATCAACTACTACGCCACCTCGCACATAGACTTCTACAGCGCGTACTACAAAGCGGCTCTGGGGTTCAGGCTGTTGCCCAGAAACGGGCCGACACTGTGGCTGGGCATGGCCGCCGTCCAGCTCGTGTTTGGCGTGGGCTACGTGTTCCTGCTCAACCTCCAGTCGGTGTTTGCCGCGCTGGTGGTCCTGGACATCATGATCCCTCTGTGGGGGCTCATGATTGAGCTGCCCGCCGACGTCCGGCAGCTGGTGGCCGTGTTCTCGGGCCTGGCGCTGGCTCTCAACACGGCCGTGTGTCTGGCCATGCGGCTCAAATGGTTCTACTACTCGTGCCGGTACGTCTACCTGCTGGTGCGGCACATGTACCGGATCTACGGGCTCCAGCTGCTGCTCGAGGACACGTGGAAGAGGATCCGATTCCCGGACGTGCTCCGGGTGTTCTGGCTGACCCGGGTCACCGCCCAGGCGCTGATCCTGGTCTACGTGGTGCGGGCGGTGAGGAGGGAGAGCGGAGACGCCACGGGTGGCGTCGCAGACGGGCTCTCCGACTCGCAGGTAAGATCAGAACTAGAGCTGGGTGATATGGACAAAATCAAAAATCACGATATTTTAAAACAAATGCCTCGATGTCGACATTGTGGCGATATTGTAGGATTGACAAATGGTGCTTTAACAAAATATCCTCACACTTAAATTAAAGATAAATAGTCCTCAATAATGTGGACATAATGAGTAAGTGGGTAAAGGCAAATAATAGAAAGCTAAAACAGTCTTGTAAAGTCAGAAAAAGCATCACTTTACTGGAATGTAGCCTTTAAAACTAGGAAAAGACAACACTTATGCCCTATTACGATATTATGTTGGGTAAGCAAGGCCCTACTTTTGGATTATGGTATTACAATCCTAATTAGGATATCCAAAATCTAAGCCGATATCTAGTCTCAAATCTTGATATCGCTATAATATCGATATATTGCCCAGCCCTAACCAGAACCATTCGAACTCGAACGAATATCTGAACTCAAACGAATATCTGCAGGTCTTAGAAAAGGTTGGAAAGCACTGAATTCAGTTCCTCCAAAAAGGCCTTAGAGGGGATCTCATTTACAAAGGTCCTGAATATTATTTTTTTGTCTACTGTAGACCGTTAACGTTATTTCTAAATATTTTGTATGTGGTTGAAAGCTGCTGTGGGAGACGATACACATCTATAAACAAAAAGTAGGGATGTCCATTACCTTTTTGACCCGTGATCCCGATCCTTTTTTTAAATATTTAACATCTGCCGATACCGAGTCCCGGTCCTATAGTTGTATTTGCCTAGATAATAGCGCTGCACACCATTTTTATGTCTAAAATAAAATAAAAAAATCTAATTAACCAAAATATGTCTTCAGCTTAATACATCTAACTTAGTGGAGCTAGCATTTTTGTAAAACTCGCATATAAAATCTAGACATCTACTTGAAATGGTGTAATAGCTTATTCATTGTGCTCAGCTAATGTAAATGATCGGGGTGACTGCTGATCCCAGATCAGTTAAAAAAATGCCTATATCAGCGCCATACTTGCGATCAGGACATCTCGAGGTAAAAGTGGGGTTGTGGCAACTGTGGATTGTGACTGCAGGATTCATTGATCAAATAGACGTCCTTGTTAGTACTGACAACATTTTTTTTAAATGTCTCTAAATTAATGTACTTAATGAATAATTATAAGCCTTGTTGTCACTACTGTTTTTTTTCATCATTCTTTACCAGTATGACTGTGAATGTCCATTTTTATGGCCCTGATGCACCAACCCCGATAATCGGCAAGTCGGACAGTCTGGCGAGGTCGGTGACTCGATTTGACATGTTGACTCGGAAGGCGGGCAGTCAGACTTAATGGCCAATCTGATTGGTGGAGCGCTAACCCGGAAATGACGAGCGGGATGAGCGTGACTAACACCTCTCAAAATCTGACGAAAATCTTTTAAACTGACGATCTGAAACGAAGACCGATTCAGCCACAGCAACAGCCTAATTATCGCTTAAAATATGTTCAGAAACACGTTTTCGGTGAACTTCGTAAAATATGAGATCGTATTTCCGAACGAAGCCACCATTGTGCCCGGTTGTAAAATCCGGGAGCAGCCAGACCCCACGTGACGCGTTCGTCCAATCAGCTGCCTGTTTTCATTTTTTGGGCGACAATACAGATTAGCGCCGCCTGCTGTTACGGAGACGCATTATGTCTCGCGCAAGTGCTGAACGTACGCTCAAGTCGGCGTCGCTTTCGGTGTTTTCCGAGTAGAGATGTTCCGATACCGATACCGTAGTATCGGTATCGGTATCCCGATACCAGTATCTGTATCGGCTCCGATACTGCCTAAAACGCTGGTATCGGGAAGTACTGGAGTTTATGCACCGATCTGATACCACGTAATAAAGCCCTAAAGAAAATCTACGTTAAAGTAGTTTATTTATGTTGTTTTTCCGTTATAACTGACTGTCTAACTGGAGAATAAAAGAAAGTTCTGTGGCGTTCATCGTTTGTGTTTGTTCATGTTTCACAAAGATAGAAATCATATCACATCCATACAGGGATAGTAGTATACAGCTGTTAAAACATAATAAAATATATGACACACTGGTATCGGATCGGTACTCGGTATCGGGCGATACACAAGTTCAGGTATCGGAATCGGTATCGGGAAGCAAAAAATGGTATTGGACCATCTCTAGTTCCGAGCAGAGCATGTGAGCGGAGTGCAGCGGGAGCGAACGGGGAGCGCGAGCAGGCGGGTCTTAGACAGAGTGCAGAGCGGCATTTTTTAAAAGGACGGAGCGTCGCTCCAATTTCGCTCCGCTCACACCACGAGTCTGAAGCATGCTCAGTCAAGCCTGACCCAGAATCCATCTGTCTTGCACTGTCATCAACAGACTATTTTCATTCAAAACTCGGCTCAATAATGGAGTTCAAAAAGTAGCCTACTTCAAAAAAGGAAACGAGAAATAATACAGGTGTACTATTAACAAACTAACTAACAGTGATAATGTGGTACAAGAAGACGAATGTGGAGACATCGTTTCAGTAAGTAAAGATTCCTGTGGTCTAAGCTAAAAGTGATTTACATTTAGATTTTTTCCTTTTTTGGAGCAAGCGGGGGGCGATTTGAGTGGAGCGCGAAGCAAACTGCGTTGAGCGCTGAGCGATAATGAGCGGAGCGGCCTGATGGAGCTTTGAGCGGGGGAGCGGAGGGGTGAACAGGTCCGTGAGCGATGAGCGGAGATTCTCACCGCTCCACTCCGCTCATATGCTCTGGTTCCGAGGCACTTTTTGGACCGACGGGGAGCCGACTGATCAGTCGGACTGGCTTTTCTGCCGACAGTCGGCCGAGAATGCATTGTCTGAATGTGTGAATGTAAAGAGTAAAGGGAGTTCTAAGCCGTGGTGACATGCGTTGCTGTGTTGCTGCTCTGCTGTGTTCAGGGTTACCTGCTGAGCTGGGACGTGTTCTGGGATCTGACCAGTAACCTGATCATCTCTGGCTGTGACTCTACGCTCACCGTGCTGGGGATGAGTGCTGTTATCTCCTCCGTCGCACACTACCTAGGCCTCAGCATCCTGGCCTTCATAGGTCCGTGTCTTTGTGTGTGTGGGTGTGGGTGTGGGTGGTACAAACTCTGCCATATATACAAGCTATAAGAATGCTCCTGTAGTTGAGTGTTTTGTCTCATTTTGACCCCTCAGGTTCGACCGAGGAGGAGGATAAGCGTTTAGGCTTCGTGGCTCCTGTTCTGTTCTTCATCCTGGCTCTGCAGACTGGGCTCAGCAGCCTGAACCCAGAGGAGCGCCTGGTATGTCCCTGCAGGATGCACGGCCTCCAGCTTCTTCTCTTTTTTTAATTTAAAAGGGACAACGCACATTTAAGCTGCCATATTATGCTCATTTTCAGGTTCATAATTGTATTTTAAGGTTGTACCAGAATAGGTTTACATGGTTTAATTTTGAAAAAACACCATATTTTTTGTTGTACTGCACATTGCTGCAGCTCCTCTTTTCACCCTGTGTTCAGATCTCTGTTTCAGCTACAGAGTGAGACATCTCTTCTTCTGTTCTATCTTTGTTTGTAGTCACACATGTGCAGTAGCTAGGTGAGGATCGTGTTAGCTAGCTGTTTCCATAGACAGTAAAAGAAAGGCTGTTTCTCCAACTTCGGTCAGTTACAAGGCAGGGTTAGCTGGGAGACTTCTTCTAAACGAGGGCGCACATGTAAGTAGTTCTTTTGTAGATAGAGAGCCGAAGTCCCGCCCCTTCCGGTGGACCTCATTGGACCTTAAGTCAGAAAAATATGAATGGTAGTGAACGGGGAGAGGCAAATTATCTTTGGATCCCGTTTGAATTGAGCCATGGATTACAAATATGATGTTCGTCAATTTAAAAGATAATTTTTCAACCGAAGAAGGTCTCAGTTAGCCGTAGGTTTGTCATAGTACCACTTAGTTTAGTGTGAAACAGCTCAGTGGACTATATCTCCCGTTTCACACAATCTACGTCACCTAGCTTGATGCTCGGCTTGCTCGCAACTAGCTAGCTTAGCGCTGTTCCACAACACATGTAACGTTATCTTAACTGCTGTGTTTTCTCCAGTCAAGTGTTTTCAGCAGAGAAGCAAAAGAACGAAAGAACGAGCGAGATCCTCTGCTCATTAGAGTAACGTTACATCCCCGGTACGATACACAGAGAGACATCGTAGCTTCAACGAGACGTCATCCATGAAGTGTGTAGTCTTTCTAATTACGTCTTATACTTCAACAGTTTAACAATAAACAGAGACTTTTTTTCGGTTGAAAAAAAATGTTTTAAATTGTCATCATATTTGTAATCCATGGCTCAATTCAAACTGGATCAAAAAATAATTATTATCTCTCCATTGACCCTCGTTCATATTTTTTCGAAAGATAGGTCCCATGGACCGGAAGTAGAAGGGCGGGACTACAGCTCTCTATTATAGTGAACTTGTGTGTGTTGTAGCAGTGCTTTGCCATTGAGAACGAGGTAGCATGCTAACGGTTGCGGTTAACCAGCTCGTTTCGGCTACTCACCCGTATCTGACTCAAAACAGCATGGATGTTTTTTTTTTCTTCCAAGTAATTTTTTTTTTTTATAATATGGGCACTTTAATCAACATGAGTACAGAATCCAATATGTAAATGTGCCAGATTTAGCCATACAGGCTAATTTTCATCTGCACTGTTAAAACAATAGATACACTACAACAATACAACAAATACACATAAAACAAGAGAGACATAGGCATAGACAAGTAAAATGACACAACCACTATTCCAGATCATGACAACTGGCAGGTGGATGGCATGAGAAAAACACAACACAAGTATCATACACAGTAGACACAGGTAAAAGTGCATAGACACACATTAGAACGCATCAACAACACATAAGCACACACAGAGACACCACTATAGCAATAAAAACAAACTCATTATTCTGTATTATGGCAGCATATTTGAGTATGATTAGTGAATGTAGAAAAGGGATCGTGGACACACAACTGTTGAGGAAGCAGACAGCGGATGCTCACGATTTTATGCCGAATGTGTTTCTGAAAGTTTTACCTTCTTTGATTATGCTTTTCTTTTTGCTTTCTTCCATTGTTGAGATGTTGACTTTCTGTGCGGCTTTCTCCACCTTTCCCTCCAAAGCACAATTAACAAGGGCTCCTTAAAGGAACACGCCGACTTATTGGGAATTTAGCTAATTCACCGTAACCCCCAGAGTAAGACAAGTCGATACATACCCTTCTCATCTCCGTGCGTGCTGTAACGCTGCCTGACGGTTCCAGCATTAGCTTAGCCTAGCACAGATCCTGCAGGTAACTGGTTCCAACCAGCCTGCTGCTCCAAATTGTGACAAAATAACTCCAACATGTTCCTATTTACATGTTGTGATTTGTAGAGTCACAGCGTGTACAAAAAACAACATAACATGAGACACAGCCGTCTTCTAACAGTAAACAAACCGGGAACTATATTCTCAGACAGGCTTGCTGCGAGCATATCACTACGCCCAAGTACTATATTCTTCCGCCTGAGAATATAGTTCCCGGTTTGTTTACTGTTAGAAGATGGCTGTGTCTCATGTTACGTTGTTTTTTGTACACGCTGTGACTCTACAAATCACAACATGTAAATAGGAACATGTTGGTGTTATTTTGTCACTTATTCGGAGCAGTAGGATTACTGGAACCATTCACCTGCAGGATCTGTGCTGGCCTGATGCCGCTGGAGCCGTCAGACAGCATTACAGCACATACGGAGATGAGAAGGGTATGTATCGACTTGTCTTACTCTGGGGGTTACGGTGAATAAGCTAAATTCCCAATAAGTCGGCGTGTTCCTTTAAAGCCTCTAAAATACCAGTTTCATACAACACAGTAACATTCTTTTGTGCCATGTTGATTTATGATAATTTTATTATTACGTCATAGTTTTGTTTAATTATTTCCAGAGGTATTTTTTTTGTTTTTTACCAATACTTTTTTAATAATTGTATAATTTTATAATGTAATTGTATACGGGGGTCAAGCCTATTTTGCAAACTTGTATGCCATTGCTCATCACTATAAACAGTGTTTGCATATTTCAGCCTTTATTATAGACTGTAGAGAGGTGACGGGAAACAAGGGAGAGAGAGAGAGACGCAGCAAAGGTCCCTGTCCTCCAACTAGACCGTTAGAGCAGTTCATGCTCGACATCGTCACCCCTAAGCTACAGGGACTTAAAGTCTTACTTTAACTTCTAATTGGCATTAAACTTTCTTAGGTCTAATGCCAACCTCACACCAAACGACTTTTCAAGCGATTCCACCGTTGCAGACAAATTTCCAGTATTTATGAGTCTTGCTAGGGTCGGGGCGCTAGCGCCGTCTCAGTCGTTTAGTGTAAGGTGGTCATAAGACTCAGTCCGGGTCAGTTACTTTTACCCGTCTTCACGTTCCGGCAAAATCAAACGTGTTGGAGTAAAGTTAAATCGCGTGAACGTTGTCAACAACCAATGGGTGAGCTCCCTCGAGGGCCAAACGGGAAGCAGCAAACGGCTAGAGCCGCTGCTGTTTATGGTTTCATGGCGCTGTGCTAAGCCAAACGCTAAAGAGGGAAAGTTTTTTTTATTTAAAGATTATTTGTGGGCATTTCTGCCTTTTTTATTGGATAGTAAAACTGAGATATGAAAGGGGAGAGAGAGAGCTTTAACTTCTAATTGGCATTAAACTTTCTTAGGTCTAATGCCAACCTCACACCCAACGACTTTTCAAGCGATTCCACCGTTGCAGACAAATTTCCAGTATCTATGAGTCTTGCTAGGGTCGGGGCGCTAGCGCCGTCTCAGTCGTTTAGTGTAAGGTGGTCATAAGACTCAGTCCGGGTCAGTTACTTTTACCCGTCTTCACGTTCCGGCAAAATCAAACGTGTTGGAGTAAAGTTAAATCGCGTGAACGTTGTCAACAACCAATGGGTGAGCTCCCTCGAGGGCCAAACGGGAAGCAGCAAACGGCTAGAGCCGCTGCTGTTTATGGTTTCATGGCGCTGTGCTAAGCCAAACGCTAAAGAGGGAAAGTTTTTTTTTATTTAAAGATTATTTGTGGGCATTTCTGCCTTTTTATTGGATAGGAAAACTGAGATATGAAAGGGGAGAGAGAGAGGGGGGAAGATATGCAGGAAATCGTCACAGGTCGGACTCGAACCCTGGACCTTCTGCGTCGAGGAACAAAACCTCTACATATGTGCGCCCGCTCTACCGACTGAGCTAACCGGCCACAAGTGGCAGATTTTCAACCCCTTCTGAAGCGAGTCATCCAACGGAGACTTTTCGGCGGGTAAAGGCAGACCTCTCTGTGCTGCCGCCATTCATCTGTATGGCAGAACAGAAAAATCTGCAAACTTTCTCTCAAGCTAGCAGCCAACCAAAGCGGTAGCTAGGTAGCTTTGTTGTTTGTTAATTTTTTCAAAACAAAACTGTGGTCCTGCGAGATCTCCAGTCTTTGCAAAATCTATAGTCCGTAACTAAAAATCTCAGTGACATGACAGAGTCTTTTCAGCCTTCTAGTCTTTGGCATAAGTTGATGAAACTTGCATGCACCTTGAACTGATTTATGTGGAAAACATCAGGTTGATTTACTGACAGAACACTTTGAGCAGACTTTCTAATTTAGCATCGCGTATCGGTGACTGAGCCTCTCTCGCTTTGATTTGAAGGTCCGCCTGAGCCGGAACATGTGCCTTCTGCTGACGGCCATCCTGCACTTCATCCACGGCATGACGGACCCTGTACTGATGTCCCTGAGCGCCTCCCACGTCTCCTCCTTTCGCCGCCATTTCCCGGTGCTGCTGGTGTCCCTGGCGCTCTTCGTGCTGCCCGTGGCGCTCAGCTACGCCCTCTGGCACTCCTATGACCTCAACACCTGGCTCTTCGCTGTCACCGCCTTCTGCGTGGAGCTCTGCCTCAAGGTGAGGACGGGGAATCTACTGTTACATTTAGGAGTTTTTTTTGGTTGTTTTTTCCGATACTGGTGCTAAAATGATACTTTTAAAAATGTCCGTTGCCTAAACCGATAATTAAAAAAATAGAAAAGCACAAAACAACATTAAAGAATGGCTTGTTAATTGCTATATATGGTCATATTTAAATAATTTATTTAAGTGTAATTGCTTAAGTAAGTCAATTGCTGTTAAACGACAAATCTCAACTCTAGATGGTAGAAGGGTACCTTACAACAACATTGAATGCACCATGAGCCTACGAGGTGCAATTGAACACACCATTAAGTCCCGTCGGTGTGGTTTCTCCTAGGGCTGGGAAAAAAATCGATTTGATTTAATAATCGAGTTGGTAGGTCAAATCGATTCATATTTTCAAAAAATCGATTTTTTTAAGATTTGTTTTTAATCCAAATACAGTATAAATAATAATTTGGATGTTTAACAATCTTTGTTGCACACTGCACAGTGACTTTTCACTTAGAGAAAGGGTTTGCCTTTGCAATTTTGTTTATGTTGATAAACTTTAATTAAATACAATAAATATATATTTTTAAAATATATTTACAGTTCGCAGTTATTTTGTTTTAAATGGAAGGGGGGGGGGAAATCAAATCGTAAATTGAGTTTTTTATAAAGAAATTGCAGATTTTTTTTAGGGAAACAAATCGCCCAGCTCTAGTTTCTCCTACAACTCCGGCAGTGACCACGGTGTCTCACAGTGCAGCTGGTCTCCTCTGTGTCTTTAGCTGCAGACTGTTCTACGTCCCGGTGTTGGAATCCTTCCTAGTGATATACAGACACATGTTAGGCCATTTAGCTGTCATCATTTTAACCCTGTTTGAGCTAGCTACCAGCTAACAGTAGGCTAGCGTTACCTGCTGCCAAGTGTAACGTTAACTAGAGCTGGGCGATAAGGAAAAAAATCTAATATCACGATATCGTTGACCGAAAACCTCGATATGGATATTGCGGCGATATCGTAGGGTTGACAATTGGTGCTTGCAAAAAAATATTTACACAATGAGATTTTTGATAAATAATGATCATTAATTTGTATATAATAACTAAGTGGGTAAAGGCAAATAATAGAAAAGCTAGAACAGTCTGGTAAGTCAAAAAATTACATCACTTTACTAGGGGTGTAAGAAAAAATCAATACCCTTGAATATCGCAGTATTTTATTTTGCAATATGTATTGATTTTCAAAAAGGCAATACTTTTTAAGTTTCCAAAATGTTCATGTAAGACAGTGGTTCACGTTTATGTTGTGTTTAAACCCCCTACCGCTAGATGGCTATGCTGAGACGCACCACTAGTGTCCTTGCCTAACAGTGCCTAGCAGTGCCTGACTTTTTGCTAGAAGCTAACAACGTAGCTATGGCTGAACTTTGGCCTACTTTAGCATATCAACATTAGCTCACTAAGAACCTGGGAACCACAATCCCAAACTGGAAGTTTGATTTTCTGTGTACTGAATTGTTTACCTTAAGTAATCTTCTTTGACTTTTATGAACATCATGTCTTTTTTTAAATATTAGTTTTACTAAAATTATACTTTCAAAAAATCCCAATATATCGCCTTACGCACAGTATCGCAATATATTGCAATATATTGAATCGTGACCCATGTATTGTGATACGTATCGTATCGCCAGATTCTTGCGAATACACAGCCCTACACTTTACTGTAATCCAGCCATTAAAACCAGCGACAGGCACACTTATGTCATATCACGATATTACCATATCCAAAATCTAAGACGATATCCAGTCTCATATCACAATATCGATATAATAGCGATATATTGCCCAGCCATAGTGTTAACTAGCGTCTCATTTCAGGGCACCAGACGGCAGCGCGGGTATTCAAGTGGCACCGCGTTGTCATTTCGGTCCGGTAGATATAGCGGACCGAAATAGTTTAGGAACGGGTTTCGGTACCCAAACCGAATGTTTTGAAAATGTTCACACTGAGTCGGTGAGGTTCAGTGTTTGTTATTCTGTGATAGGAGATGGACACTCAGCCTCTTCTCTCCGACCTTTCTTTCCTGTTTTACACGTCTTTGAAGGTATAAGTAGCTTGGAAAATGCTAATTGGTCATTTGTTCAGAGCTCTGCTGCAAGGCTTTTAACTCTCATTAACAAAAGAGCACACATCACACCTGTTTCAGCAGCACTTCACCGGTTACCAGTCCAGTATAGAATTCAATTTTAAAATCCTGGTGCTTACTTTTAGAGCCCTGCACGGTCAAGTTGCTCCCTACATCTCTGACTTCATACAGCTTCAGACTCCCACCCCGTAGTCTGAGGTCATTAGGTCAGAGGCTATAAGTGGTTCCCCGCACTCAGTTTAGAACTAGAGGGGGAGCGATCATTCCCAGCAGTGGCGCCTAGGCTGGGGAGCGTCTCGCCTCCCTCTCTACGTTGTGTGAATTCTGTCAAATCTTTTAAAAAGCAATTGAAGACTCTGCTATTCAAGCAGTCTTTTAGTTAAGTTAGTTTTTTTTAATGGTTCTTTGTTATGTTTTCTATTTGTGTTTAAATGTATTTTAATTTGTTGTATTGTATAACATTTTATTGTGAAGCACTTTGTGATTTTTATCGGTGAAAGGTGCTATACAAATAAACTTTACTTACTTACTCGTGGATTACATGTGTAGGTGGAGACAGAAACTGTACTAGTATTGTAAGAGCAAAAGACCCAAGTTTTTTTTTCTTCTTTTCTGTAGGCGTAGTCATCGAAAGGAAGAACTATTAAATTGACCCAGAATGCATTGCCCTTCGTCATCAGTTCCCTTCACTTCACCTGATCAGCAGTGTGATCTCTTGCTGGTGTCTGTTTTATCGTCTGTACAGCACACAGTATACGGTGTCTCACCCTCCCTCCCTCCCTCCCTCCCTCCAGGTGGTGGTGTCCCTGACGGTCTACGGCCTCTTCATGGCGGACGGCCTCTCCAACGTCCTGTGGGAGAAGCTGGACGACTACGTCTACTACGTGCGCTCCACGGGCAACGTCATCGAGTTCCTGTTCGGCGTCATCATGTTCGGCAACGGCGCCTACACCATGATGTTCGAGACGGGCAGCAAGATCCGTGCCTGCATGATGTGCCTGCACGCCTACTTCAACATCTACCTGCAGGCGCGCAACGGCTGGAAGACCTTCATCAACCGCCGCACGGCCGTCAAGAAGATCAACTCCCTGCCGGAGGTCTGTCGTGGAAGTTTCCTTTGCAGCAGGGGGTGGTGGAGGTTTCAAAGTTCAGTAAATTGAAACAAATGAGACAGACTGAGACTAGAACCAAGTTGGGTTTTTGTATTTTATTAAAGACATATATATATATATATATATATATAGTACAGTACAGGCCAAAAGTTTGGACACACCTTCTCATTCAATGTGTTTCTTTATTTTCATGACTATTTACATTGTAGATTCTCACTGAAGGCATCAAAACTATGAATGAACACATATGGAATTATGTACTTAACAAAAAAGTGTGAAATAACTGAAAACATGTCTTATATTTTAGATTCTTCAAAGTAGCCACCCTTTGCTTTTTTTGATAACTCTGCTAACCCTTGGTGTTCTCTCAATGAGCTTCATGAGGTAGTCACCTGAAATGGTTTTACCTTCACAGGTGTGCTTTGTCAGGGTTCATTAGTGGAATTTTTTTCCCTTATTAATAAAAAAAGCAAAGGGTGGCTACTTTGAAGAATCTAAAATATAAGACATGTTTTCAGTTATTTCACACTTTTTGTTAAGTACATAATTCCATATGTGTTCATTCATAGTTTTGATGCCTTCAGTGAGAATCTACAATGTAAATAGTCATGAAAATAAATATATATATATATATATATATATATATATATATATATATATATATATATATATATATATATATATATATATATATATATATATATTTGAAAATATAGGAGCAACATGATTTCACAAAAGGCCGCAATCTGATACACATGAAGACATCTCGGAGCCATTTCACCTCCTCCTCCCTGTTCGACTTTCACCCCCCAGTTACATCTTAACTGGCATGGGAAAACATGAGATAGTTTAGGGTGACCTTGGCTGTGTCTCAAACCGCCTACTTGCACACTTCAAACACTTAGTTTTAAGTGTATAGTCGAGATAACAAAAAAGTCAGTGCACTGAAAGTACCCGGATGACCCCCTAAAAACGGTCAAAAAGTTAAGTGTGGAACGATGGACACTATGCGCACTAAACGGGCGCCATCTTGACTACGCAGCGGAAAGGGGAGGGGCCAGGGACGTCGACCGGCAGCTGATTGGACGAACGCGTCACATGGTTCTGGCTGCTCCTGGATTTTACAACAGAGCATAATGGCGGCTCGTTCAGAATATGATCTAATTTTTTACGAAAATAGTTCACCGAAACGTGTTTCTGAAAACATTTTAAGAGAGAAATAAGCCATGCAGTTGCTGAATCTGTCTTCATTTCAGATCAACAAAAGTCACTTTAAGAGATTTTCGTCAGATTTTCAGAGGCGGCGGGGCGAGCCGACAGCTCGTCATTTCCGGTGAGTATTTTAACGTAAGTGTTCCGTTTGGGACACCACTAACCATCGAAAGTGGGCACTACGGCAGTAAGTAGTCAGTGCACATTAGCAGAATACTGACAGAAGTGTGCGGTTTGAGACACAGCCCTTGTAGCCCCTATCTGTTCAGACAAACAGTGCTCACATTATCTTCCAGACTGGACACCTCAGCAAAGCAGAAACTGAGATAAACTGTCTTTCAATAATGTGAGAGAATTAAAGTTATTGTGGAGGATTTTCTTTTTCCGGGTGGATCCTCAAAATAATTGGTCCTCCTAGTTGTCAATCAGTCTGGTGATATGTATACGTAAGGCCGTCGTACGTGCTCGTCCCTAGGTAGTTTTTGCTTTCTGCGCATGAGCACTTTCAGGTGTATATGTGTGGTGAGCTACGGTTTCAGCCGTTCATGGAAGCTCGCCGTTCTCACCGTGTTTCCAGCCCTGGCACAAGTCACGCACCGCGCACACACGGTAAACATCTCAATTTGTGAAAAAGTGCAAATCTTCTTTTGGAAAGTAGGCTTGTATGAGCCATGCCGACAGCAACTTGTAAACAGTGCACTCTCGTGCACACGTTTAATAGGCGTTCCCTCTCGGGAGCAGGCAGAGTGTTGCGCATGTGCATTTTTTCAAAAAGTACAGAGGGCGGTTCTTTTCTAAAATTCGGGAAAATCCTCCACTATACCTTTTTAAAGTAGAAATAAAACATAAAAATATAAGGCATTTTGCTTAAATGTAATTTTTCCCATTACAGGTGCGCGGTGACCAGCTGAGCGACATCGAGGACGTGTGCGCCATCTGCTACCAGGAGTTCGCCACCTCGGCGCGCATCACGCCCTGCCACCACTACTTCCACGCGCTGTGCCTGAGGAAGTGGCTCTACATCCAGGACACGTGTCCCATGTGCCACCAGAGGGTTTACATCGAGGACGAGAGCCGAGACCGAGCCGCCTTCTCCAACAACAACGGGGGCTACGCAGCGCAGCAGGACGTCGCAGCCCCGCCCGCACCGGGGGACGACCGGCTCGGACCGCCGGCTGCCGAGCAGCCGGCCAACGGAGGAGGAGGAGCAGCGGGCGGCGGCCAGGCCGCAGGAGGACCGGCGGAGCTCGACAACGAGCTGCTGGAGGACAACGACAGCATAGAGTACGACGAAGACGAGTGGGGGACTCAGAATGGCTGCACGCCAATAGAAGAAGACTATATCAACGATGACACAGACTCCACCGAGGACTGAGAGATCTATAGAGAGAAATATACATATATCTTTATTATATTTAAGTTAAGAAGAATTCTAAAACACAAACAGCATCTTAATTTGTTCTTGAAAAAAAAAAAAATGTCAGGGATGTCATTCTCTTTTTTTTTTTTCTTGTTAGTTTCTTTTTGATTGATTTTGAGTTTTGGGTTTTTACTCTAAAAGGGCTTGTGGAAAGAGTAACTGCTGCTCTGTGTGTGTGTGAGTGTGAGTGTGTGAGTGAGTGTGAGTGTGTGCTGGGGCTGCACTATGTAGACCAAAAACTCCTACTGTTATTATTTTTATCCCAGAATTATTGGAGCTCCTGATAACAAATCTTGCGATGTGGGCACAGCTGTCTCTACACCGTTTATTTCTCAAAGCTGACACTCATCAGTGAGTTATTTTATCAGTTTTCTGCGACATATATTCTGCACAGCACAAGTCTGCCTTGTTGAGCGCGCTGTTGAAAGTTTTTCTTCCAAAGAAAAAGATCATGACTTTGTTTAGATGTTGTCACTTATGCAGCCTGTGTGTGTTTAACTATATTTGTGGGGTCCAAAAACCGGGAGTCCAGTATACCTGTGAGGTCCCAACAGCTTTGTGGGGCCAAAATGCTGGACCACACGAGTTTAAAGGGCAGTTTGAGGGTTAAGACTTGGTTTTAGGATTAGGGACAGAATTAGGTTATGGTTAGGGTGAGGGTAATGGTTAAGGTTAGGCATTTAGTTGTGATGGTTAGGGTAAGGGGCTAGGGAATGCATTATGTCAACGGCGGGTCCCCCACAAAGATAGTGCCACAAACGTGTGTGTGTGTGTGTGTGTGTGTGTGTGCGTGCGTGTCGTGTAATGTGTGTAGACTATGTCTTAAAGATGCAGGTCCTGTTCCCTAGCAGTGTGTTTATAAGGGAAACGCTGGAGTGTGTTAGTGTATAAACAGCAAAACTTTGGAGCGCATTAAACAAATTCAAGCTTTAATCTGCAAGTCAGGATGGAGGAGTTCGTAGTAGGACCCCCCATTTGAGCGCATGAACACATTTTTAGTTTGCTTCCGTTTGAAAACCTGCTGTCATTACTTTCCTCCAGCTGTTTTTTATTTTTGCCAAATGTGATTGGTCAACATTCTCTGGGAGGGGGGGGGTTACTTCTTTGTCCGTAGCGCGCTCAAAACATAGATTACGCTCTTACGCTCTTACTAAACCAGCCTCGAGTGCTCTCAAATTCTGACTTTCAGATTGATCACAGCTAAAGTTTGCGGTTCACCTGTTCAATATTTTTGTCCCCAACAAACTTAAACAGAGTATTTTTGTGAACTTGTCCAGAGACAGAGAGAGAGAGAGTGTGAGAGTGAAGGCAGGAGAGTGAAGCAGTTTTCTATCAACTCTGAGAAAGACTGAGAGGTTGTCTGATTTAAAAAAAAAAAAGAAAAAAAAAAGGTGACTTGCTACTGTAATCACTGATATACCTCTATCATTACTTACTACTGGTCTCTTGTGTGACCTCACTTACAATTGTGTACGTTATTGTACATATAATAAAACAAACCTGTGCACATTCTCCCTTAGGACGAGAGAAGAGTTTGTTTTCTTTTTTTTTTTTTCAATTATGCAAATTTCAGATTTTCTCTCGCATAAATCAGTATTTAGTTTGCTTAAATTCTTGTTTCAAAACCCAGAAATTGTTGTTTATAATGGTATTGGCTGGTATTCAACAACAAAAAAAGCATGTTTTGGGTGAAAAGATTATTCCTCTATGCTCCTCAGTAAAAGTCACAAAGGTACAGCATGAAAAGGTTCCACTTATTTAGTCACCTATGGACTTTAAGTACTTGCATTTCTTTCAAAAGGGAAAAAAAAAAGTACCATATTTGCTTTCACGTGTTGGTTATTGGTCATGTTTTAAGAGCAGATGTCATTTTTGTTCCCATAACAGACCTTTTTTTTTGTTTCTAATCACTGGTACAGACTTTTGGCAACAAACTAAAATGACAGCAACCTTTCTCCAAGTCTTAAACTGTGTTTGTTTTTTTCAATTGATGAATACGTTTCATCATAAAAAAAAAAAATCTTACGGAGCTGCAGAAAAGTCTTGAATTTTACAGATATGTTTTGTTGCGGTAAACTCCGACTTGAACTGTTCCTGAAGTTGCCAGGACGCTGTCGTGGCGCGACAATTCTGTGATTATTTATCGTCGTGTTGAGCTACGAGAAGCAATTCCTCGGTTAGTTTTTTCCCAGCCGGCATGTGTCCCCGACTGAACACTGATCCAAAAATCTTTCAACCACTCGGAACCAAAAGAAAGACCCTGAAAAAAATATCCAGAAGCCACATTTTCACCTTTTTTTTTTTTATTAAGACCGTATATAGCTCAGTGAATTTAAAAACGTGAATTTAAAAATGCTTTCGAGCACAACTTGTATTACATTGTTTAGACTTCCACAGCCTGAACGTCCTTAAGGGTTTCACTGCAAACTCAAATGTTCATTACTGTTGTAATTACTGGTCGCAGAAAATAAGCTGCAAGGAATCCATGAAGTTCTTGTTGATGATGAGAAAGCTGGGGGGGAGGGTGGGGGGCTTTTTTGACATGTTTCAGCTATGAAGGAATTTGATAATTAGTTTGATTGTTCTGAAAGCTTTTTTTAAAAAAGGTAAAAGCTGTTTTATTTTGCCTTTTGTTTTAAAAGGAGATTTATGTAAATAAAATCATCTTTGATATTGCATTTTGGACTGTATCTCAACTATGTTGAACATCCCTTTTTGGCAGGCACGTATTTGGCACAGCTGCCGAATTGCAATAAAACACACACTACAACTTTTATTATGTGAAAATGCAGTTAAGTCATTGGACCGGTAGATGGGACTATTTCATCATTTTGAGTTGGGTAGGATTTCTCAGCTGATACAGCAGCAAAGAGAGAGAAGTTCTGCTTAATTGCCCTGGGCCTCTGTTTCAAGGTAAAAGTTATTTCTTGTCATATGCACAGGAGTTAAAGAGAAGCAGGTGTCTGTAATGAAAATATTAGATATCAGGCTCCCTCCAACAATGCTTATTAAATATGTAGGCCTGTAAAAAGAAAATCATGCAAGTAAAAAAAAAAGGAGAATCTAGGGATAACATATATAAATATCAAATAAAATAATTTTATATTTGTTGGAGACAGTAATTGAAAATGAATACACTGCATTTTAAACTGGGATTTAATACATGTATTTGCATAATGAGATGTAATAAACATACTATACAGGGATGTAAACAGATAGTAAAACAGCAATTACGGTAAATTTGCTGGTAAGGTTAGTAGCATAGACTGGTTATCAGTCATTATCCTCACCGTCAAGGAAAGATAAGTGAAAACATTTTCGGATTGCTAATTTTTTTTTTTTGTCCCCTGAACTCACGTTGCAACATTTCTTTTTACAAGTAGGCTTTTAATATGAAAGATATTACCGGAAGCAACACGTTTTATTTTGAAAAGCTGCCGCCGGAAATTAGCTTCTCCGCCCGAGTTGACAGTAGTTCTTGTTCGGCTTTAGCTGAAACTTCATGTGCCAAGCCCGTGACCGCTCTTAAAAGATCATGAGGCGTTTTGGTCGGCGGACGGCACGAAAAGAAGATATGTGCGCCTGCTTGAAAGTTAACTCGAGTTTAAGAGAAACGGTAATCAAAAGTCGTCGGTTTCTTTCCCATTGAGGGTCGAACCTAGCTAGCGTTACTAGGACCGACACGAGAAACAACTTCTGCCCGAGTGGCCGCTGCTGGAGCGGGGGAGACAACGACCGCTAACTGTGCTCTCAAATAAGCGTTAAAAAAAACAAAACAGCAGTTTATTACATTGTAAAGACTTTATAGGAGCGTTACTAGTTGTTTAATTTCGCCACGATGCTCAGGCTTTGCCTACAGGGAGCTTTCCGACCGCTTGTACAGAAGTTACCAGCGGCGGGGATAGTGCCGAGGCTGCCGGGGATAGGGCGACACACACCGAGCTGCTGGATGGGGACACACGGGAGGAACGAGCCGAGGGAGACGCTCAACTCACCCAAGAGAGCCAAAGACTTTATTTACCGCCTCCAGCCGACGGAGAGGACCTGTTTACTGAAGGAGCTGCAGAGTTTCGAGTCCGTAGCCGTCGCTCAGGGTAAGAAATAAACAGCGCAGGCCAAAGGTGACAGCTTCCATAGGAAGCTCTGAGAGAGATTGAATGAGAAGTCACAGGTACGAGACGTGCACCGATATTTTCCCGCCCTCATATTTACCGATACTGATGTGCAAGTGGAAATTGCAAACTGCTTTCTAAAGGGATTTAGCTAACTTAGGGGTGGCCAGCATTAAGGATGGGCAATATATCGATATTATATCGATATTGGGATATGAGACTAGATATCATGTTAGATTTTGGATATCGTAATATCGGGATATGACATAAGTGTCTTTTCCTGGTTTTAAAGGCTGCATTACAGTAAAGTGATGTAATTTTCTGAACTTACCAGACTGTTCTAGCTGTTCTATGATTTTGCCTTTTTCCCCACTTAAGCCTGGTTCACACGGGACGATTTTAAAATTGTCGGCCGATTTTCCAATCCTGAGAGACCCCACACACGGTGATGAAAAAGTCCCGGGTCTAACAGTTTTGGTCGTACAGCTTGTGGTGCGCAGCACACGGCAAAATCAACACATCACACACAAACCGATTTGACTCCCGAGCATTCCCAGGTCAGACGGGAAATCTCGCAAAATCCCTCGAGATCAAACGTGACTTCAGAGTAAACAATCATTGCGGATGAAGAGGATGCAGTGGCGATAGTTTGTAGTTTTTTTTTCTTTTTCAAAGATATATTTATTGAAGCCTTTTTTATAAGTATAATTTCACAAACATGGCGAACAAAGTAACATACATACAGAACCAGAATCCCTTACCAACCCCCACCCTCAACCATGGTACAGTAGAAAAAAAAATGAATAAGTAAATAAATAAAAAAGGTTCACCTTTGGTTACAACTGAAGAATAAAATAAGTTGTAGTTTGTTTTTAACCGAAAAAAAACGTTATCAAAAGAAAAGGCGATGGTCAAAGAAGACAACGCGAGCATGGACTATACTCGCTACATCATGATATAGAGGTGATTAGTTTTTTCTCATAGAAATGTCGTTACGTACTACACAGATTAATTACCGTTGAAATAAACGTTCATATATTAGTTTCCATGTACTCTGGTGGACTGCAGTTGTGGATGTAGTTATGCCCATCGACTTTATTTATTTTACACAGGCTGCATGCTCGTTTGTCCCTGGGGGGGGACACCACACACGAGGAGAAATCGGGCCAAAACAATCCAACATGTTGGATATCCCAGATTTGAGATCGGAGCGGTCCCGACGTCCTTCCGAGCAGACGAGAGCAGTCTTAACACACCACACACGGCAGGAATATCTGATCAGATTATTTTACGATAATCGGAGCATCCTTAGGATTGTCGGGAGGGGTGAATCGGGGCTAAAATCGGCCTAATTATCCTGCCGTCTGAACCAGGCTTTAGACATTATATCCACATTCCTGATGATTATTTATCTAAAATCTAAGTGTGAAGCTATTTTGTTAAAGCCCCAATTGTCAACCCTAGAATATCGCCGCGATATCGATATCGAGGTATTTGGTCAAGAATATCGTGATATCTGATTTTCTCCATATCGCCCAGCCCTAGCCAGCATCTGTCATCATAAAGTGTTGCTCATCGATGGGAGGGGGGGAGTCTTTGAATTAAAACCTGCAGACCGTTGGCCCTCAAAGGCAAATTATTAGCCACACCTGGATTAAGTAAAGGTGTAGTATTGTGTAAAACATGTAACATCATGTGGCAGCTGGATAAACTAAACAACATTGGAATAGGGTTGTCCCCTTTATACGCTATATAAGCGATATACAACCATAGTTAGTTAACCTCATACAGTTGAGTCTGAAAATGACCAAGCTTGGTTGTTTGATTGTGGCTCTCTAAGCCTGTCCATTTCAATTCTAATCTGCACATGAAGCAAGTAAATACATTACCACATATACCTACACCATGGTAATAATACAATTAATAATAACGTTATATTTGGTCTGAAATGGAAGATTTTGCCTGCAGTGACAGTTACATAGGTTGCACTCAGACCACAGTTTAACATGTTAATAATTTGCCCTTTTTCTATTAATTTGTGTCAATAAATAACTGCTGATGGAAATTACAGTAATTATGGGAATTCCCAATGTAATGTGAAGATGTCGTATTTTGTTTTACACGGCCAACAAATAGAACGACAGCTCCACATCAGTATTGGTTTTACACAATGCAAACTCCCTCCGGCTTTGATATGCAGCACCAATGGTCTGGAAATCTTAAAAACATCATTTAATAGCAGAGTGACGGACATGTTCAGCACATAGAAACCCCGGCTGAATTATGAGGGTTATTTTGTGCCAGTGAAGTTCTACTAATTCCACCTTGAATTACAAATAATGAACCTCGCTGTGTGTGTGTGTGTGTGTGTGTGTGTGTGTGTGTGTGTGTGTGTGTGTGTGTGTGTGTGTGTGTGTGTGTGTGTGTGTGTGTGTGTGTGTGTGTGTGTGTGTGTGTGTGTGTGTGTGTGTGTGTGTGTGTGTGTGTGTGTGTGTGTGTGTGTGTGTGTGTGTGTGTGTACATATACTTCCTCTTTTGAGTCACCAGAGGGTATTGCCTGTTTGGTTTTGATCCGCGTTGAGGCATTTATTTCCACTTTCAAGCAGAGTGACTCATCTTAGGACTGAAATAGTAAAATCAGCTGCCTGGTCAGAAGGAGTACAGATATCTGAGTAATGGCTTCACTCTGAGCGTCTTGGGGAGATTCCAATTCCTGCGTAGCGAGGGCCAGGAAATTGGGGGAAACCTTTCATAACAAATAAATAGTTTTCAGCTCGGATTTAAAATTAAGTGTTGCAGGAAGACGACAGATGTGTAGATGCCACACACACACACACACACACACACAAACCACATTTACTTTCGGCACCTGGCGGCAGCTCACCAGGGGCCTCATGTATAAACGTTGCGTACGCACGAAAAGCTTGCGTACGCTGGTTTTCACGGACACTTTGTGATGTATAACAAATTAACTTGACGTGAGAATGTGCGGGCCGTCACGCAAACTGTTGAGCAGTCGTGAGAATGTGCGGGCCGTCCGCAAAGTCTTTTCTGGCTCTGTAACGTGGCGAATTCTAACTGAAAAGTGACGAAAATCACTAAACATTACAAAATAAAGTTTCCACTACAGTTACTGGCATACGTTTGTGACGTTGTCTATGAAAAAACATACGGTAATTATATCCGCTGATGCTCCATAAAAGTTTGATCATATTATGTGGAAAATGTGTCACATCGTTCACACTATCTACTGTTTAATTTGCAGGTTACGTAATCTCTGTTAAAGGTGAGGACGGGATATAAATGATAAATCCACTTAGAAAATACTTTCAGTCATCCTCTGTATTCCCCATAGATGAAATATCTTACTGGCAACAAAAAGATCGGCACGGAAAATGTGTCTAAAGTGTCTGTGAGTCTTTAGTTGCTGAGGCTCAGACATCCATGGATGGCGCACAGGAGGCGGGACGCACGGATCCATCTCCCCAGGAACAAACGCTGTGTCGGGGGGGGGGCAAACTCATGTGATGCGTAATTGATCCCGTGGATGATTTGTAGGCTGTTAAGTGAACATGGTGTACCGGTCCACCAAACGCTGTCTTAATTCTGCACATACTTCTGTTACTTTAGTCATATTTATGATTTAATTTTTTCATTCATGCGTGGCGCAGTCACGCATGGATCCGTGTGCACGGTCACCTGCCGTGGAGACGCTGGCCTCACTAACCTCTCCTCCTCTGAGTCAGGTCTCCCTCGCGCTGGACTCAGTTTCACTGAGCTACTAACACTGAATAAATAAAATAAATGGCATTACATCAGTGAGTTCAAATTGCTTAGTATGCGTAATTTCGACTGACACTGAGATGCATGTTGTTCTGTAACTAGTGTGGCGCTGCCGCTATACTTTTGATTTGCACTTCGATATAGACTCCTTTTTTATTATTTCTACCATGGTTCGGTGCATTCACCGCCCGGTCACCATTTGCCACTCTGGGCATTTTCTTTTATTGCTTATCCGAGATGATAAACCTCCAAACAGAACTTTTTTTTTTTCGCCTCCACCTCCGCGATCAGCACCTCAACCTCACAGTCGGTGAAGTTTTTTTCCCGTCTGCAGCGGGATAAACCGTTGTGATTGGACAAAGAATGACGTTGGGGACACATTTATAGTAATTTCCATATTCATTTATGGGAGGAGGCAAGGCGGGGTCGGTGGCTCGTTCACGTGCGCTCAATTTCACGTTGATTGTGATGTATAAAGGAAAGGTGCGCAGGACCTGGCGTACGACCGGTTTTATACATGTGAATATTTCTGTGCGTAGGTACTTTTCAAGTTTTGGCCGTACGCCATCTTCTGGTATGAAAGCTGCGCAGTCTTTTATACATGAGGCCCCAGGTGCTGTGCTTCCTCGGTGTCTCACGGTGCGTTCAATGTCCTTCTCGTCACCGCATTATCCCGCTGTTTTCCCCTCTGCTTGTCAGTCACTGTTCTCTTCCATCACTGTGCACCCAAACTGCTTTTTCGGGATATTATGTAAGATGATATGTAAGCTGGTTTAAGGGGTATTTTATTACCCTTTTCTGCCAGCTAATCTACCTGCCTACCATGTTACAGCATTTTATTCAGCTTTTAATGGACTCAAATGGATTTAGAAATGTGTTTTGCAGCATTGCATAGCCTGTAGTTTCAAGCAAAATGAAGAAAAGAATCCTGCCTGAGACCCAGCGTAGAGTCTACACCGTTAGAAAAGTCGTTAGAAAACATTTCTTCAGAGAGAGAGACACTGGGTAAGAGGTTTTTATTTTTATTTAATTTTTTTTATTTATTGAAGGAATTGCACAATACATATTACATCAAACAGTACATTTTCCTCCAGTTTTTCTTTTTTTTTTTGTAAACCGGAACAAGATTACCGTCACCCACCCTCCCCATACACCTCTTGGCAGCTAGTATGTTAGGTAAAGGCTCGGACACACCAATCCGACGGCCGACCTCGGAAGCAGTTCGTTCAGAATACGATCTCATATTTTATGAAGATAGTTCACCCGAAACGTGTTTCTGAAAACATTTTAAGCGAGAAATAGGCCGTGCCGTGGCCGAATCGGTCTTCGTTTCAGATCGACAAAGGTCAGTTTAAAAGATTTTTCGTCAGATTTTGAGAGGCGTTGGTCAAGCTCATCCCGCTCGTCATTTCTGGGTTAGCGCCCCACCAATCAGATTGGTCATGGAGTCCGACTGCCCGCCCTCCGACCCAGCGAGTCAGGTCGGCCAAAATGAAGGCCTTCGTTAAAGTAATCAATTCTCCAAATTAAAATCTTTGAGTGATCTGATAATAAAATCCAGAAATTGATTGAATTCTTTTTCTCAGAGTGATCGATTTATTCTCAGGCATTTTATTACAATTTACAGAGCCTTATTTACCCTTGTCCAGAAATTTATTTTTTAATATATGCCTTTTAACAATGGATGTACTAGTAAAGTACTAGTAAGTACAGTGCTGCTCATGAGTATTGGAACCCCTGCTAAAGTTGACTAAAGTTGACTTTGGAATTAAAATAGCCCACATCATCAAATAGCCTTCACCATTCCACCATACCATTTTTTTTATTTTACTGGTGACCGATAAAGTTGATTATTAAAAAAGTGCACTACTTTGTCTCCGCTACGGCCCTGTTAGCAGTCTGCAAACAAACTGTTAGCACGTTAAAAAGTTTAGGAAGCTATTTTTCGTTTTTATTTCTACATTTTCTTACTGTGCATTATTTTCTAAGTTCCAGTTGTATTAAATAAATTGCTCAAAGCATTTAGACAAACTTTTGTGTTGGAGTTTGTACCATTTAAAAATGTTAATTTAGACTAAAATATTTTAAAAATTTTACTGTAAATGCATATCAGTTATCGTTTTCATTAACTAACTAATAATTTGTATCGATATCAGCCCTTAAAAACCAGTGTCTGTCGACCCCTATTCATTATCCTTTTATTATTTTCATAGACGTTCAGGATCCCTGCATTAGCTGTGATAGAAAGCTTTTACTTGGTAAACTAATGCAAGTGTGTTGTGTATTTTTGAAGTGGTACAGTGCAGAGTCACCAAAAGCACCATCTCTCTTCCTGTAGCATTTGTCCAGCATATAAATTAAGCCATCCAGTGTAGGAATGAGTTTTGGCTGTGAAAGTCCTCACTAATAAGCAACTGTCTTACAGCTCTGAACCCCCACGCCCCCTTTACTTTTAACTACTAATGAGCTAAATACCAAATAGGAACGGTGAGAGAATCGGAAGCGTTTACTGTTGAGCTGTGAAACATTTTCTGCCCCGGGCGTTAGTCTGACACCGAGCTAAGCTGCAGGCTCATTAAAAACATTTCCAGCAGACGCTCTCAACTCCAGAAGGTAATGGTGAAGGTAAAAGTAGAGAACGCTTGGTTACCTTTAGCTGAGATTGTACGACATGTTGTAAAGGACTTAGTCCCAGCGGACATCTTGACGGACGGGTGGAACTTAACATTCAAAATAGAGCTGGGCGATATATCGATGTGGTGATATGAGACAAGATATCATCTTAGATTTTGGATATCGTAATATGGCATAAGTGTGGTCTTTTACTGGTTTTAAAGGCTGCATTACAGTAAAGTGTAGACTGTTTATTATTTGCCTTTACCCAGTCATTATATCCACATTACTCATGATTATTCATCAAAAATCTCATTGTGTAAATATTTTGTGGAAGCACCAGTAGTCTCTACAATATCGTTGCGGTATCGATATCAAGGTATTTGGTCAAAAGTATCGTGATATTTGATTTTCTCCGTATCACCCAGCCCTAGTTCAAAATGACAGCGTTTCATTTAGACGTTTCTGTCCCAGGACTGACTCGCATGGCAAAAAGAATGGTATGGAGTCACCGTGATTGCAGTCTCGCATTGCCAGACCTTCCTTCCCAGCGCTGCGGAGGAGGGTCTGGCTCGTCCACGCAGAGCCGAGCGGAGCCCCGGTGCCTCTGCAAAATAGCCTCGCTAGATGAGCATAGCCATATAGCAGTAAGGGGTTTAAACACAACATAAACGTGAACCACTGTCTTACATGAATATTTTTTAACGTAAACTTAAAAAAAAACAAAAAAAAACAATGTTGCGTTTTTGAAAATCAATATAGTATTGCTAAATAAAGTATCGTGATACTCGGGTGTATTGATTTTTTTTTCTAACACCCCTACAAGTCATGGTGTGATACTAGGGCTGTCCTCGACTAAAGAACTTCTTAGTCGACTAACACTTATAGGATTTTGTCGACTAATGGATTAGTTGATTTAATTGACAGAGCTGTGTGCTTTGAGAGGTGGTTAAGACTAGAAAAGCACAATATAAATGTAGTTAATTAACCATCTGTAAAACTGAGTTTCTCCACAATTTATCCTGCAAAAGCACCACTTTAAATCTTGTGTTTACCATAAATGTGCAAGTTTCTTGGAAATAAGTAATTTAGCATGAATAAGCATAAAAAATGACTAATAGACTAAAGAAATCTTAGTCGACTAAGACCAAAATGACAGATTAGTCGACTAATCGTCTAAGAGGTGGCAGCCCTATGTGATACATGTGAGGACATATCTTTTCATAGTTGTTTAAAATGTTGATGTTTTCGAAATGTGTTCATTGAGTTGGGTGAATTTAATCCTCAGAACCTGTATCATTACCATCCCACTGTATACACTCTACGCTCTCAGGCCAGTATTAAGTGGTAGCAGTTTTTCTTTTTTTTTCTTACTCGCCGCAGTAATTTGTCTGAAATGTCTCCCTGCTTTATACATTGTTATCGCTAATGAGGCTCTAGAGATCGGCTCTATTATCATAGAATTGAATTGGTTATTGATGTTGTCATCATGTGCTGACAAGTGAGCAGAAGGGTAGACTGAGAGCTCCAGGAAGAAGACCCACCAGGGGAAATGTATTTCTGAAGAGCATTCTTTCCTCCTCTCTTCCCTCAGAAAGACTATTTGTATCTCACAGGAGTAGCGGATGTAAAGTGACGCAACATCTACAGTAGAGGTGCAACGCTGAATCCATTTAGCGATTAGTTGTCAACTATTAAATTAATTGGCAACTATTTCAGTCATTTTTTTATTAAAAAAAACAAGATTTCTCTGATTCCAGCTTCTTAAATGTGACTATTTTCTAGTTTATTTTCTTCTCTGTGACAGTAAACTGAATATCTTCTGAGTTTTTGAAAAAACTAGACATTTGAGGCCCTCACCTTAGGCTTTAGGGAACACTGATCCACATTTTTCACCATGTTTTGACATTTTTATAGATCATTCAACTAATTGAGAAAATAATCGACCGATTAATCGACTAAAAATAATAGTTAGTTGCAGCCCTAATCTACAGTATATATCAATATAATTTAACGACATTTTAGTGTCGCCTCTTGGTTCTTTTAGGAGGTATTTACCTCCCAAAAAACATTTGAGAAGGACAACATTCAGTCTTGAGTATATTATTCACTTTTATTTGCAGACTAATAAGCTCAGAAAGTTTTGTCACTTGGCTGTGATGTGGCTTTTAAAGGTCCCATGGCATGAAAATGCCACTTTATGAGTTTTTTTTTTAACATTAATATGTGTTCCCCCAGCCTGCCTGTGGTCCCCCAGTGGCTAGAAATGGTGATAGGTGTAAACCGAGCCCTGGGTATCCTGCTCTGCCTTTGAGAAAATTAAAGTTCAGATGGACCAATCAGGAATCTTCTCCTTATGAGGTCATAAGTAAGGAAAGCTCATTGTGGGACTGGCTCTAGTGGCTGTAATTCTGCACCAAGGCTGAATTTTGGAAAAGAGACTTCAGATACAGTGACAAGGTTACAAGCTGTCAGTTTTTCGGGTTATGGTCGGGTTAAGGTCACTATTCGGGTTTTTGAAACATTCGGAATAACCCGTTTACATGCGTGAGCAGAGAGAGTTACTCCTGTATGCATGGAATTTATAATCAATTGGCAATATCCCGATGTAAACGGCTACGCACGGTTAGCGTCTGGACGTACGGACAAACCCTGCTTCGTGTAACTTTTCGGTCACCTTCTTATAAATCTCACTATCTCGGTACTTTCTGCCTTCAACAAAAGACATTATATTCATGGTTTTCACCACACTAATAAAGAAATTGGTTTCCTCCTCGCTCCAAAAGTGTGGTGCTGTGCTGCGTCTCGCCATGTTTACCTCTACTTCTTGTTTACTTCTGGTATACTGCGCGCAGGTTTTCTGGCGCGTACAAGAAGTTCCTCTACTCAAAAGACCAAGATATTCCTTGCGAATAGAACATGCGCAGAACACAAATCAATGTTCCTTTTGATGTGGATATGCCGATACGCGTTTACATGACCAAAATTTCGGGTTAGAAAAGGGGTAACCCAGGGATCATTTTCGGGTTTTTAAAAACAGGAATATGAGCATATTCCTGTTTTTGCCGGTGTTTACATGACCGGGTTATTGCTAATATTCTGGTTTTGAACGGGTTATTGGCTGCTTGTAAACGTAGTCAGTATTAGGGGACCACTAAGCCTTATACAAAAGCATCCAAAAATTAGCATGTCATGGGACCTTTAAGAAGAGGAAAACATTGATGCACAGTGTTGAGAAACTCTTGGCTGGAACTCCCAAGGTCTTTGAAGCATGGAAACAAAGTGATTTTAAATGAGTTTCATGACGCCACTTGGCAGTGCAAACCTCTCTGTGCATGAAAGACCCCATATGCTTTCTTTTTTAATCAGTTGCACCGCGGCGCTAATTTAGCAGGCCAGCACCTTGAGACTGATTCCTGAGTCCTAAAACGAGGACTGTCTATACAGTGTCACATGGGCTCTACCTTCATTTTATCCATACCAAGTTATTTCTGTGATATTCATCATGTGAAAAAGTTTTTCACACTTCTCCCGTTGGAGCGAGACGGTGTGAATCTGCCCGTTCTCGTTTGTCAGTTTGACAGAAAAGCAAATGGCTGTAATTTAGATAATAGCAATGCTGTCTAAAAATGTTTCGTTGGTATCCATTTAGCTGTTAAGATTAAATTGGTTCCCCAAAATAGTGATAGCTTAACAGGGCTCAATACTAACTTTTGAAAGTGGTTGCCAGCATCAGCTTTTGGTTGCCGAAATTTTAAACTGCCTATATTTGGAGCAATGCATTTCTTATGCAACTATACCACACATGTTAATGAAACAATGAGGTGATGGCTTGCAATATAATGTCCCATCTCTCTCAAATGGGGGTGCCACGGATCATAAAACTCACTGTGCGGATCACGGTTTTGAGTCACGGATCGGATCCATTTTCGGATCAGTACTAAAAAGGGGGGGACATTTAAATGATTAATAAAAATGTAATAACAATAACTTTTAAAGGTCCCATGACATGCTGCTTTTTGGACCTCAGTGACCTTAGTGGTCCCCTAATACTGTATCTGAAGTCTCTTTTATATAGACCTTAGTGGTCCCCTAATACTGTATCTGAAGTCTGTTTTATATAGACCTTAGTGGTCCCCTAATACTGTATCTGAAGTCTCTTTTATATACCTAATACTGTATCTGAAGTCTCTTTTATATAGACCTTAGTGGTCCCCCTAATACTGTATCTGAAGTCTCTTTTATATAGACCTTAGTGGTCCCCTAATACTGTATCTGAAGTCTCTTTTATATAGACCTTAGTGGTCCCCTAATACTGTATCTGAAGTCTCTTTTATATAGACCTTAGTGGTCCCCTAATACTGTATCTGAAGTCTCTTTCCTGAAATTCAGCCTTGGTGGGCCAAATTCTCTTGGCGGGCAAAGCAGAGAAAGGGGAAGTAGCTTTCCCCTTATGACATCATAAAGGGAAGCTTCCAGATCGGTCCATCTCAGCTTTCATTTTCTCAAAGGCAGAGCAGGATACCCAGGGCTCGGTTTACACCTATCACCATTTCTAGCCACTGGGGGACCATAGGCAGGCTGGGGGAACACATATTAATGTTAAAAAACCTAAAAGTGAAATTTTCATGCCATGGGACCTTTAACTATAATTACTTATTTCACCAGTAAATTGCTGTTAAAAAAAAAAACAGATGAGGAAAGGGTCTTTTACAATAACTTTGAACGCATCACGAGTTTAACCAATTTTAAGTAAATGCAACATTTAGTCCGGTCCGTTTTTGTTTTTCAGACAACAGCGGTGACCAAGTGCTAGTTTGTGTCTTTTAGCTCATAGCTTTAGCGGCAGCCGGTTGTACGTCCCGCTGTTGGAATCCTCTACGGTGAAATACAGTCACACTTTTACACTGTTTTCGGTTCTGTACGGTTCTTGTTATTTTTTTCTTTTAATCTTTAACACTCCAAAAATATACTTCAGCATATGATATATAGCTTAATTATCCACAATGTAGGATACAGTATTACATAATTATATTGTTGTATCTTGTAATCATGCACAAACTGAATTTGACTTGACTTTAAGCACATTATTGGGACCATCTCTGAGGAAATCTAGGTGAGATTTTGATACAGCAAGAGGGAAGACATTGATGATTTCAACTAGCTTTTCATTTATTTGGCAAAAAAAGGAGAATGTGTATTGCCATCTACAGGAACTTATGTTCCTTTTTAGCACATGAAGATTGAAATATTACAGAATATGAATTGAAATAACTTGCCAATTGACTCATTTTTTATTTGTGTTCCAAATAACTTTCCAAGGCACTGCAAAGCAAGGGCAGCTGCATGGAATTGGGCCACAATCTTAAGGATCAGTGACCTAAATGAGGCTGCCCGCACTGTAATCACTAGAGTGAAATGAAATGTTGAAATGTCAGTAATGGGTTGTGAAATTGAAAATGTGGCCTTCCAGAAACAACATTCTTAAACCTAACAGTCTGCAGCCTATAATGCCTCCCGCTACAGGTGTGAAATTTCACTGGTCACACAGTCCGACATATATGAGCTCCCACCTTTTTATTGTATCTGCTCTTAAATAAGACACAATCAATTATGGTCTGTTACCGCATCGATACCGAATCGTCCAGTTCCGATAGAGCAACAATAGAGCTCTTTGGAGCAGTGTTTTCTTTTTTTCTTCCGATTTTTCTTTTTGGGCTTTTACGCCTTTAATTGATAGGACAGCTAGGTGAGAAAGGGGGGAGGGAGGGGGGGGGGTAAGACATGCAGGAAATTGTCACAAGTCGGATTCGAACCCTGGACCTCTGCGTCGAGGCATAAACCTCTCAGTATACAGTACAGGCCAAAAGTTTGGACACACCTTCTCATTCAACGTGTTTCTTTATTTCCATGACTATTTACATTGTAGATTCTCACTGAAGGCATCAAAACTATGAATGAACACATATGGAATTATGTACTTAACAAAAAAGTGTGAAATAACTGAAAACATGTCTTATATTTTAGATTCTTCAAAGTAGCCACCCTTTGCTTTTTTTTGATAACTCTGCAAACCCTTGGTGTTCTCTCAATGAGCTTCATGAGGTAGTCACCTGAAATGGTTTTACCTTCACAGGTGTGTCTTGTCAGGGTTCATTAGTGGAATTTTTTCCCTTATTAATAAAAAAGCAAAGGGTGGCTACTTTAAAGAATCTAAAATATAAGACATGTTTTCAGTTATTTCACACTTTTTTGTTAAGTACATAATTCCATATGTGTTCATTCATAGTTTTGATGCCTTCAGTGAGAATCTACAATGTAAATAGTCATGAAAATAAAAAGGAAACACATTGAATGAGAAGGTGTGTCCAAACTTTTGGCCTGTACTGTATGTGCGCCTGCTCTACCCACTAATCCAACCCGGCCACACGTTAACAGTGTTTTTCTGTTGGAGATGGTAAGTGCCTTTTGGGATGGACTTTGGGCTTTTTCACTTTGTAAAAAAAGATATATAACACAATAAAGGAAAGGGGGAAGAAGACTAAAAGCACAATATGAGCACTTTAACACCCCTCCCTCCCACATCGGTAGACGTTTGTGCAGGATGTGTGTGCAGCAGCAGAATGTGCGAGGACCACTCTGTTTGAGATATTATTGTACATCAGCTGTGAGCGTCTGAACACGGATCCGGGCAGCTTTCAGAAAAAGACTTTGGCATATTCATACAGTATTTAGCCGAAGCTTAGTGGCTATGTATTGGATGATGTATTGTTGTTTTTACATTGTCCCTTTTTTGCTGCTGGCAATGTCCCTGCTGTGGGATCCATTAGATTATCTTATTTTGTAGAGTCTGGGGTTTTATTGACATTTTTTTGAAGCCAAAAAAAAATCCGGTTTAGCTTTTAACATTTGCACTAAACCAAAGTTGCAAATAAAAAAACACTATTGAAAGTTGTCAATGTTGGCAACGTGAAAATGAGCCGATGGCAGTCGATTTTCTGTCATTTAAAAACGAAATCTAGTGGTGTAGATGTAGTCCAAGACTAAACTGATGCACGTGTTTTCATTTGATATCCTAAGAAATGAAATAACATGACGGCAGTAGATCTGAATGTATTGTTCTTGGCCCCTCTGCAGGGGTTTACTGCATTCTTATTTGGTGAAGGTTTTCCCTTTTTTTCTTTTCAGGTTTGACGTGTGTCTCCGTTTCAGAGATCATAGTCCACCAGCGACAACGATAGGCGCCCGAAATTAATTCAGACAAATAGAACAAATCTACAGGGAATTAATTAGTGGGAATAGGACACTTCCCTGTGCCAAAGCAGACACGGTTGCATTTTAGTTTTTTCTCCGTTTGTTTGCATATAAATGCTGTCGAGTGCTAATCTAATTGCTGATGGTGATAGACAAATAAAGGGTGGCTACTTTGAAGAATCTAAAATATAAGACATGTTTTCAGTTATTTCACACTTTTTTGTTAAGTACATAATTCCATATGTGTTCATTCATAGTTTTGATGCCTTCAGTGAGAATCTACAATGTAAATAGTCATGAAAATAAAGAAACACATTGAATGAGAAGGTGTGTCCAAACTTTTGGCCTGTACTGTAAATGTTGTTACTTTTCCCATGTGATTGCGGTAGACATACAAGTAAAAAGAAAATAATAATAATAATAATAATAATAATTCAAATAATAATAATTATAATAAAAAAAATATGAATAGATTTTTGGAATTCTATGAATCGATTTTGAATCGCTAGAGCTTGAATCGCGATACGAATGCAAACCGATTCTTTTGCGCACCCCTACGCCTCATGTGTGGGGCGAGCGTGGCTGGTCGTTATAGCAACGCCACAAGAAACTGCCGTGACCTAACACGACACACACAAAACGTCGAAGATGTGTTGTAGGGCTGGGCGATAAATCAATTTCATCAATTAACTCAAATTAATTAAAAATGTGTAGTTAATGTCGATTTGTTTAAATGAAAATCATTTTTCTCCTTAACATCCGCCAACGCTCCCCTCTGGGCTTCCGTAGTTCCAAACGGTTATTTTTCCTAACTAGTCGTTTCATTACTTACTTAACCGTAATCTCCGCCAAAATGACCAGCAGCTTTCTTTGTCATCTGGAGATTGATTTTAAGTAGGGGGGGGGGAAATCGATTTACATCTTAAATTAGATTTTTTTGTGAAAAAAATCAGATTTTTTTGTCTTAGGCCATATCACCCAGCCCTAGTGTGTTGTTTTCGATACTCGGCATGCGGTCGTCGCCACTAGCCAGAAGACAAATCCCACATAATGGGAAAAGGCCATAAGTGATTGATAAATAATAAATGAAATAAATAATTCAGATTTCTGAAAAAATGCTGTCAAACCCCAACTGTAAAGTACTTTTTTTAAAGCCTGTCTGTCCTCGCGTTGTCGGCATAGAGAACGAGACAGGCGTTCATCTTCCATATACAGTACATAGGAAGTACATATAAATACATGGAATAGAAATCCTGCCGCCACACCACGGCACAGCGGGAACCCTTCAGTCATCCGCTCAGTGCCAACACACCTCCCCAACACGTCAATCTCCTCGAGAAGGTTTCTGGAAGAGAGGTTGGAACGATGCGGTTTATTTCCTCTGAGACTTGAGCCCAATCTGCCGAGGATGTGGTCTGAGGCGCTCAGCAGCCCCAACGGAAAGTGGAGTAAGATTAAAGACGGTGCTGTCTGACTGACACGTACATTAGGCCTTCTCTTCACAACTTGAGCTGCCTCAGGTTAGGTCACCAACGGCAGCAGTGTAATATCTCTTAGAACTGAGCAGCAAGTGCTGCCCCATGTAGAGAGAGGTTGAGACATATCCACATCTCAAAGCTACACAATGGGGGAAAAGAGAGACACAGAACGAGAGCAGACTGATCTCATAAAGTGGCGTATGTGTGACACGCCAATTTGTATGCCATTTAGGCGCGTTATCAAGACGCATAATCGCTTTTCAGCGACGTTCGGCCGCCATTGACCTACATTACGTGTGATTTTTCGCCGTAGGGAGTAGTATGAAAGGGAGTAAGTCCACGGACGGGTAAAACACAGGACTTTCACCCAGGAGAGCCGGGTTCGCTTCCTGCGTGTGGCATTTTTCCAACGTTTTTTCTTTTTTTTTTTTTAAGCCTTCCCCAATGTTTCTTTCCTAAACCCAACCGTTTATTGTTTTCCTAAGTGTGTGACGTTGGTGACTGTCGTGTTTTTGTTGTTTTTTTGTGTTACTAAAGCCTTTCCCAATGTTCTTTTCCTAAACCCAACCTTTTTTGACGTTGTTCTCGCGATAGTACGGCACGTTCTCGCGATAGTACGGCACGTTCCTCGCGATAACACGCCACGTGGCGACGGGTGTGTATGTTTACATCAGCGTAGACATACACGTGGATAGCTCAAAATGCGTACAGATAACACGCCATTTGGCTTTAGGAAAGTGGCGTGTATGTTAACGCAAAGTCATGATGCCACGTTGACCAGAGAGAGATGGAAAGACTCTGCTGCAAAACACAATACTTTGAATAAATACATTAGACTATGATATCCCACAATTTTTTGTTTTTAGCACATATTTAGGTGTTTGTACACATGGATATATTATTATAGGGTGAGGCTATTTGCACCCCTGGTACAATTAGCAGTGTATGCTATTTGCACCCCTGGTACAATTAGCAGTGCATGCTATTCGTACCCTGGTGCAATTAGTAATGAATGCTATTCGTACCCCGCCGATGCACACTGCAATGTGTTCTATTAATACCCCGTCTGGTACAAATATCAATGTATGCTATTTGCACCCCTGTGCATTTACAGTACCTTGCCATATATTTACACACAGTTATCCATACTACTCATGTATTACACCTTTTTGGAATATTATCGCCCTGACATTCTTACCCTAACCATAACCAATCCCACTCCTCCTGCCTAAACCTAACCAACCCAACCAGAGCAGGCATATTCATGAGTCTTCCCCTACCACCCTGCAAAAAAAAATAAAAATTTGCCTTTGCGGGTCCTGACAATTGCATGCAAATTATCCAATCCAAATTTAAAAAAATAAGATCACCTCACAGGGGAATCAAACTCCAAACTCCCATACCAAAGGTAAGCGTACTAACCACTCACCTAGCAGTTCTTTCAGGAAGCTGAACAACTGTTTACCACTTGGTTCCTTCAAGCCTCGGTTGCTAGGTAACCATACTGTATACAAAAAAATAGGTACTAACTAACAAACCAACGGTTGTATGCTTTCACTGAAGACAGAAAGCGCAACTGTAGTATCAATTTTCCGCTAGAAATTCAATTGTTATAAAGTTTAGAGACAAAACTTCCCTAATATGCCAGTTTCTGCGGTCATGGAAGATGAACGTCCGCCATGATTTCGGTGCATGCGAGCAACGTGTTTTTGTTATGTCACAGGGTGTAAATAGCTCAGCTGTGTGGCCGAGGCTATTCGTACCGGGGGTGCAAATAGACACTCCGATTATTATATCATGTCCTCTGAAGATTTTCATGATGTCAAACCCAATAGACGGCATTTTTGGTCTGCATTTTTTTTTCTGCAATTCAGTAATTATCTCCCATAGACTGTAAAAAATAACGGACGTAGCATCGGTGACGTCCCCCATTGGTTTGTGGACTTGCGTTTTGGAAGCCAGCTGTTTGCATTTTTGCCGTCGCCATCTTGGTTTTTCTGGATTCTAATAAAGGTCCGAGCTGGGCAGGATAACGAGCCTAGCCGGTGTTTTGCATGGTTTCATGGCGCTGCGTTAAAGGACAATTCCAGCACAAAATGAACCTAGGGGTTAATAACACATGTGTACCGAGTCAGCCGTTCTCTGGGATCTGTTTTCATGCTAATCGAATGTGTCTCTAGCTTGAAACAAGCTAGCGCAAAACCGGTGGGTTAGCTGCTAACGCTAGCTTTCGGGGCAGAGGGTAAATCCGCCTTTTTATACCACTAACAAGGCTCAAAATAGCACCACACTTCAATGGTAGCATAACGAGAGTCCCTACATGTAAACCGAAGCATTGAGAACTTTGTAAGTGTACAGACAGTTTATTAAAAAGATAGACTATAAAGACAGTAGCGTTCATGTTTACATGCAGGCTCCATCTTGGGAAAACAGTCACGATCAGTCGAACGAAGAACGCTGTGTTCGAGCTATGTCACTGGTTACTGGTTGCACAGAGTTCGTCGTTCGACTGCAGTTGTAATTCATGTGAACTGACTTCTTTATTACAACATTTAGTTTTTTTCAGAGTCAGTCAGCAGTTATTCTGCCTCGTCATCTCCCTGTTTTTCTATGAGACCCAACAGTCAGTATTCTTTGCTAAATAGACACTTTATAGCTATGTACTTTAATAAACTTGACGCCTACAGAGATGCATGTTTGGCTCTGCTATGTTAGCCTCCTAGCCTGCGATTCCACCGAGTCAAGCGTTGTCTCAAAGGGCCGCCCGGCAGGAAAATCCACAGCCGGGCCGAAGTCTGCCCGAGGTATCGGCTTTGTGTTTGAACTCCGCAGAAAGCGCGTCTCGCCTCCACGTTCCTTTGTTGTGTGCAGCACGCGGCCGCTGTCCTGCAGTCACACAGCAGAGCTACGCTATCTTTTTGTGCTCTCGCTCCCGCATGCCTGCAGAGGCCTTCCTCTCAGCACCGATATCCTAAGAGCCTGTTCCCCCAAATTGAACTTTCAATCAAATGCAAATGTCAGCGTTCCTGCACAGGTCTGAAGGGTTTGAAAAGTAGACTGTAAAAGCTCCAGCTTTTTAAAAGTACGTGTCAGCAGCTCTTCGCCATAGACAGCTCGTCACCCATTCACTTTGGTAAAACCGACAAACCAGGGGTACACAAATTCCCCCAAATGAAGATTTAGAACCATCCTCCAGCCGTGACCGGTTCTCTTCACTGGGAGGCTTTTTACTGTTGAGGCTTTTGCTTCGACAGCACAGTCACACAGAGCATTTTCAGTTTCTTAAAGAAGTACTGTGTATGTGAGTGATCTGGAAAGTAAGTGTACACACTGTTGTTTAAAATAACAAACTAAATTGTTATCATTAATTTATGTCCCCATCATTGTTGTAATTTGTGTGAGAGAAAGGACGAGAGTGAGCTAACGTGTCTGTATTGTCTGACTGGTTCAAATTAGGGCTGAACGATTTTTGAAAATAATCTAATTGCGATTTTTTTCCCCCAAATATTGCGATTGCAATTCGATATTCGATTATTTTTTTAAGCTCTTTGTCTTCTGTATTATTCAACAAAGACAAACAATAAATCATTGTATAGTATGAACAACACACAATTACACACTAGACAGTTAAATAAGTAAAAACACATAAATTCATACATACACACACACACACATATATATACACATTTTTTTTACAGTGCACAGAGAGGAGCTGCCTCCAGCCCCTCCCCCTCGTGAAGTTGCGTGCCGATAGTCCCGACACCGTCAACACTGCACTAGCTCAGAGAGGCTATCTTTACGTTAGTTGCTGGTGGTCTTGCCGTGGGATTAACTGTACAATCTAATAAAACCGTTGAAACACTGCGGTCACGATGCTGCTCCCCGAACCGTCATTCATCAGTCTGATTGTTACCCCTCTCAGTGGCAGCTCCTCCACCCATATCTTTATAACGGAGCTAACCGCTAACCGCTAATCAGAGCTAGCTCGTTGCCAACCGAGCCTTCAGTTCTGCGTGCCTGTATCCATTAACTGCATGTATGGACTCGAGCCCGAACAAAACCCTTCATTTTATTAAAATGGCTGTAAAAGTTTTAAACTTCAACTCAGAATTGTTTGAATGACAGAGATCAGCTCAAGGTACAGTGTAGCGTTAGCGTGCTAAGTTGATGCTTTCTCTGCGTAGTGCAGACTGATTTGCTCTCGCGAGTCATCAAATCGAGACCAAATCGCAGCCTTTGCGATTAGGAAATCGCGTTTTAACATATCGCGATATTATCGCAAATGCAATTAATCGTTCAGCCCTAGTTCAAATGAAAGCCGGCTTCAGTAATTAGTTCCCTAACTTTGAAGACCTACTGTATCACTGCTCATTTTCATTTCATTTTCATTTTAAGTTTCATTTTTTGCCACATGTGATGAGGAAGGCTTTTACAACTCTACAAGGATTGTGCACTTGTACGTATTTGGTTGTCCAACGCAGCATGTTACCAGATTGCGAGCCAAGTTTAAAAAAATAAACATCCTGACCCCTGTCTTTGTTTTTTTTCTCCTGGAGCTCTCTGCAACCTCCGCTGATCTCAATGAAATGAGGAAGCTGCAGAAGCAGCCAGAAGACAAATTTAGTTTCAAAAGGAGCTGGAGGCAGCAAAAAAAAAAACACCTCTGGCTATACTATTTAAAAATGTTGGGTTTGTTCAGGACGCAAAATTCCAAATCCCACTACGGCCACACCAAGACCCGCCCTACGAAGCAGCTCGATTGGTTGGGGTTAGGCGTTGACCTCGAGTGGTTAAGGTTAGGGGTAGGGGATTGGTCAGGGGATTCTATGGCTCTGGGACCTGTACATGTAAGTGTGGACGCCTGGCCAATAGTAGTGTGTGAACGCTATTGAAGGGCGGGTCTTGGCGTGGCCATAGTGGGAAAAAAAATATTGCGTTCAGGACACCCCCCATCTGTTGCTAACAAACGCAGTGATTAGTGACGATTCTCTCCGACCAATCAGTAGTCTGCAGGTTTTTTCACGTTAACCTTTTGGTATCGCCTCAGCTCGCTTGGAACCTCGACGGAGGTGATACTAAAAAAAGAACCTGTCAGCTAGATAGCACATCTCTCAGCATACCCTCAGCACCAGGGAGTTTTTTTCATAATGGAAAACCAAAAAAGACGAGTAGAGTCGAGGCGAGTAGAGCAGGTACCATGTCATGGAACAACGCCTAAGAGTGGTTAACGTGTGTGTGTGTGTGTGTGTGTGTGATATATTAGACTGCTATGCCTGTATGTCAGTGAGAGAAACCCAGCTGTAGTGGTAGACACTATAAGTGGTTCAGGCAGAAACACAAGCAGACAGAAGTCTAACATACAGTACAGGCCAAAAGTTTGGACACACCTTCTCATTCAATGTGTTTCCTTTTTATTTTCATGACTATTTACATTGTAGATTCTCACTGAAGGCATCAAAACTATGAATGAACACATATGGAATTATGTACTTAACAAAAAAGTGTGAAATAACTGAAAACATGTCTTATATTTTAGATTCCTCAAAGTAGCCACCCTTTGCTTTTTTATTAATAAAGGAAATAATTCCATTAATTAACCCTGACAAAGCACACCTGTGAAGGTAAAACCATTTCAGGTGACTACCTCATGAAGCTCATTGAGAGAACACCAAGGGTTTGCAGAGTTATCAAAAAAAGCTGTTTTGCCTCCACGTTATCCATCAAAAAGTCTAACTTGTATTCTGAGCACATCTCTCAGCATACCCTCATTGTCAGTGACCGATCTAATCGCACTAAGTTCTGTTTTAGTCTCAACATTTATCACACTAAACTCATCTGAACCGAAGAATCTGACGTCTCAAGGGTTTGATGTGTGAAGTCTGCGTGGAAACTAATCAGAAGGTTGGCAGGTAGGGGAGGAGAAGCATTTGACCGGTGGTCGATGTTAATTTCCCGTGTGTGTGTGTGTGTGTGTGTGTGTGTGTGTGTGTGTGTGTGTGTGTGTGTGTGTGTGTGTGTGTGTGTGTGTGTGTGTGTGTGTGTGTGTGATGGGAGCAGCGTGACACGACAGACAGTCTGCCTCCTGCCATTCTCTGATTTTTCTTCAATTAAAGCATAAACTGCTTTACGTACTATTAATCACGGTTATGGAACACACTTTGGAAACTTGTCTCAAAAAGCATGAAGTTGATTTTATTAGCGATCCGCCATTTTAGAGGATCCATAACCCTTTTTAGCGAGGAGTGTATATCGGAGGATTCATAAGCGCAGCTACCAGACAGTGGCGCGATCATGCACCGCTCTTTCACAAGATTGATTTCATTCTCACAAAGATGACAAAACAAAATGCCAAATAATGGTTTAGTTTGTGGCCCGTTGATGAGACTGGAATGCCGATTCATTATTCAGTCCGACGTTTGTCGATCGGTCCTGGCCAATCATCAGCAGCTGATGCTGTGTATCGATCTCATTTTCAGTCGACACAGAACACAAAGTTGCAGAAGTGGCCCCTATGTAAGAGATACTGTAGAGCGAGCTGGTCATTATTGTGAATTGAACCCCCTCAGGCTGATTTAAGACCCCAACGCTAAAAAAATCTAGTTTTTAACAAGGCCGTGTAGTAAGAGTAGTTAACCGTTCATCATCAACCTTCATTTAAAATCATTGAGGTCTCCCTCATTTCAGTGATGCTGAGATACAAGCAACAAACACATACTGTATGAAGCCACACAAAAAAGAATCAAACACATCATTAATACAATGAAAACAATTTCACATTATGGTAAAATCATTTGAAATAACCATCTTGAAATGTCCAGGGGCAGTAAGTAGTGTCCCTCTTAAAATGATGGTTCGGAGTAATTTCACCCTAAGGTCCTTTGCACCATGACCTCGAGCCAAACAACTCCCCCCCCCCCCCCCCCCCCCCCTCCCCAGAAGCTTTTTTCACCTAGGTAGAACATTGGGAGAGTAAGCGTAGAGTAGCGTTATCAGCGTTAATAGCTTAGTGCAGGCGCTAATGGTGTACTTGCAAACTTTCCAATCCATCGTTTTATGAGTACATAACCTATTTGTACTACTTGTAGAAGTTTGGTATCATTTCGGGCATTATTAGTAGCTTAACTTACGAGATACACAGTTGATCCATTAGCCCCTGCGCTAAGCTATTCAGCTGATAACGCTACTCTGCGCTAACTCTCCCAATGTTCGACCCAGGTGAAAAAGCTTCTGGGGGGTTGTTTGGCTCGAGGTCATGGTGCAAAGGACCCTAGGGTGAAATTACTCCAAACCATCACTTTAAGTAAACATTGTAGGTAGTTCCATGCTTTTGATGCATTGAAACTAAAAGCAGATTTACCGGACTCAGAGTTAACAGTTGTCATGTTGATTGAGGAAATCTGCGGATTTCAGCGTTGTAATTTGGGTCTGTCGCTCGGCCACAGAAAGGTGATGTTTGCATTCTTGAAGAAAAAGGCCCCTATCTTGCACCCGGTGCAGCGTAAAGCCCGACGCAAGTGTCTTTGCTAGTTTAAGGCCGATGCAGTGGTCGATTTCCCGCCCAGCGCCCACGTTGTTTAGATACCAAATGCACCTGCGCCCGCCCATGGGTGTGCTCGTCTAAAGTCAATGACGCAGCATTTCATTGTTATTGTAACAGCGCATTAGTTAAATGCTCTTAGGGGCCATCCACATGGAAACGATTTTTTGTGCAAACGCACATATTTTGCATCGTTTGGGCCGACCGTCCATACGAATCCTGCAAACGCACCGCCTGAAAACGACTTTTTTGAAACCAGGTCTCAGGGTGAAAAAATCAGAAAACGGCTCTTGTTTGGCTTCGTATGGATGGTGAATACGGATCCGTATCGATTATGTCATCGTCACACCCCTCTTTTACACCTTCTCCCACAGCCGCTGACGCACACAACTGCGGTGAAGCGAGCATGTCCCATCTCCGTGGTCAAACCATAGACTGTTAATATTACAGTCTGTGGGTCAAACCAGCTCACTTCATCTAAATACTGAGTCTCTGCTCCCTGACCCTTCCCTCTGGATTCTACACAAGATATATTGCTAACGTTATGTAGTCAACGTTAAACATTGTTAAAGTAGCTGAGCGCTCCAGCAGTGAAGTAACGTTAACGTTAGCTGCTATGGCTATCTGTTTATAAAGTGGAAGTAGACAACTTATCAACTAGCTAGCTAATCTGTCTGCTTATAAACTCCTTGAACGGATTATAGTACCTTTTACCACGGCTTATTGTAGAAAGGCTACTGCAAGAAAAACGTATAGATTATTAAAAAGACATCATTCATGGATCATTGATGTTTGTTTGACTGCCGATGTTAGAGCTAGCTAACGTTAGCGCGCTAACGTTAGCTCGCTGCTAGCACGCTGCAATCTTGCAAAATAAAAAGCAATCCAACAGCACATTATACAATATAAACAAAGGCCTTTATAAAATGAGCAATGGTGAAAGTTATTATAGTCCACGGCTGTATTAAGAGAACGTTATAACCTAGCTAGTCATGTTATGATCATAGACAGTGAACAGGAAGGGAAGTGACTATGCTCTTCTTCTCCGTTTTTTGGTGAATTTCTGTAGCAGAAACAGCGCCGCCTATAGGCCTGGCATATGAAGTAGCGTGTTGAGTCATTTACAAGTGGATTCATTTGGACGCAAATATTCTTGAAACGAATCCAGGGAAGACGGGTAAAAAAAAGATCGTTTTGGTACGTGTGGACGTGGCCTTAGGCTCATGCACAGCGCGCGCACACTGTGCTTGTAACACACACACAGGGACGCGCAGCAGCACACAAACATGCACAAGATTAGAAAATAAAAATATTACAATGTGAAATAGTATTATGATATGATCTGCTCGCGCGCTTTCACTTCACGCACAAGCAGATCAGTTTCTTTTCCCGAAAATCTCTCATTCCTGCTCAGCAAATCCTCCCATCATAAAGGCAATACACCAAGGTACAAACGCGCCTGGCTTTTTAAGGGATGGGAGATGATCTCTGATTGGTTGATTGCACGTTACGCCCAAAACACACCTATGAATTAATGAAGACAACTAAGTACAACCCTTTAGAAACCATGCGCCTGGAGCACGGACCCTTTATTTCCGCCCTTAAACTAGCAAAAGTGGATTTGTACGTGCCCTAAATGCGCCAGGCACTTCACGCTGTGTGCTTAGATCGTTGAAATAGGGCCCAAAGTCTGGTGATAATTCTATGTTTTTCTTTATATATGTGGGTCCCATATTTAAAGGTTTACGTCTTCAGTAGAAACCGATGGACTTAGGGCCGAGTGCCACAGACTGAAAGTCAGAAAGAATTGGTTTTGGACTTTTCAGTATTTACAAGTATTGTAAACCTTATCTTTTAATCCCCGCCTACGAAGCTCTGATTGGTTGGTTGTTATCAGCACCAGTCTGAGGACCCGACACATTCAAGTCGCTGAAAAAGAGAGATTAGGTCAACGTTTTAAAAATGGGGCTGCATTTTCATTTAATTTTGGGCTGAACGGAAACGCCATTTCTGTTTGTGAAATGTCAAACGTGACAGTAAGTAGTTCCTCTCCTCAGTCCCTCTCCTCAATTTGAATTTGTTTTCATTTGAGGAAAGAGTGTGGCCGTCTTCACATACTCTGAACTTTTCCAAGGGCAAAGATCATCCTAATGCCAAAACAGTGCAAGAACACAAAATATCTTCCAAAATGTAAATGTCAAATCCTGTAAATGTCACGTTTCCCACATTTGAATACATTTAATTAGCTCTCAAATCCTTTAGTCATCCAAACTGGTGTAGTGTTCATTAATAAATCAGGACAGATTCTCACTAAGGACCAAACAACAAAGATTTTTTACTTTTAGTCTGTAGGATATGATTTGTAGACTGGGATGTCTCTGCAGCACCACAGTACTTTATTCCGAATGGTTTGACACATAGTTTGCCTTTAACCAGATATTTTGCCCCCCTACCATTTGGATTTTGCACTAGTCCATATTGTGATTTCGATAAAATTGCCATTCATTGCGCAGCCCTAGTGTGCAGTGTTTAGCAGGAAGCAGTTTCATTCTGTTAATCAGCAGTCAGACAGCAGACAGAGGATACAGCATCTGCTGATGTCTAATTACATAAGTTATACACAGGCTTATGTTTGATTTAATCACACACTGACATATGAATTGTGTTAAACTCACACTGCTGTCATTATGTTCTTTATGAGATATTCTGCAGCGGACCGAGATCCCCCGAGAGCTAAAACTCTTCTGCATTTACTCATCTGACTCCAAATCTGCTGCTATTGGCAGATTGTGCAGTGATATATATATATATATATATATATATATATATATATATATATATATATATATATATATATATATATATATATATATATATATATATATATATATATATATATATATATATATATAATTTTTTGCCTGCATCAGTCAGACCTATTTCTGGACTCATTTTCCCAAGAGTCACAGTCTTTGTACTCGCTGCAGTCATTAGGAAGTTAAAATCCGAAAGGGTGAAAGTGGGTCATTCCCACCGTGTGGCCTGACATTTTCAGCAGCGCATTTGAAATGAATATTCTTCTGTCAAGAAGACAAAAAAAAGCCCTGCGAGGCTGCTTTACACACCAGAAAACAAATCTCTTGGGTGCATGAAAAATGGAGACACAAGTTTGGATGTGTCACCTTTTTCAGCCCTTCTGAGTTTGCAGGTATGCAATCAGAACCGTATCACTTGGAGTAGATAAAAGCAGCACAGCAGCGTGCTCCGGTCGGGGATGACAAAGGAATGATATGCCGTTTCTCATCTGACATGGTTTCAGCTGGCTTCATTGTTGTTGTTTTTACCGTATTTAACCGGGGTAGAGTCACTAGAAATGGATCCATTCAAATATACTGCACATTTTAACCCAATTTCTACAATATTGGCAAAAGAATGTGTTTCCCTCCACTGCTGTTGTGGGAATATTAGGCCAGGTGTTGAGCGTGCCGAGATAAACGGCTGGTGGATCCAGTCGAGTGCCAACAAACCACTGCAGAAGAAGAGGGCGAAACGAGATTAGAAGAGCGCCAGTCAAGGCTCAAACGATGGGAAACCATGTAGAGAATGTGATGGAAGTATGACATTTTGTCTAATAATTTGAGGAATGTTTTAAAGTCTCCTCATCAGTCCACACAGATCAGATGTTTTTATCTCTTCAGCGGAAACTTGTGTGACATTTCAGTTTCACGCTTCATTAACGTCATGATTTATTCTTCCTTTGCGCGCAAGTCAGCGAGATTCTCCGGAGTCCCATGAGGAGCTACCAGCTGCTACGGGCAGGTGGTTTAGGTGTGTGTGACGACACCGAGAGGCGACACGATTCAATATATTGCAATATATTTCGATACTGTGCATAAGGTGATATATTGGGATTTTTTTTAAAGTATAATTTTAGAAAAACTAATATTTAAAAAAGACATGATGTTCATAAAAGTCAAAGAAGTTTACTTTAGGTAAACAATTCAGTATACAGAAAATCAAACCCAGGTTCTTAGTGAGCTAATGTTTATATGCTAAAGTAGGCCAAAGTTCATAGCTAGTTAGCTTCTAGACAAAAGTCAGGCACTGTTAGGGACTGTTAGGTAAGGACACTAGTAATTTTTTTTCTTACACCCCTATGCAATAGCATCAGTTATATCCGAACTGAAGAGTATTTATTCATTGAAAGAAGAGCGAGGAAGGGCACTAAAGGCTTTTCTCGATGGAAAAGATGTTTTCGCACTTCTACCGACGGGCTTGGTCAAGAGTTTGATGGACAGATGGTTCATTCATTTACCTGCCAGGTATTCTTTGAAAGTGCCTTTCCATTTCCAAGCAGTTTCCAATGACTGCTCAGTGTTTCCTTTAGGATTTTTTTAAGCAGTGGGGGCAGGTCTACGAACAACCCCTGAGATGTTCGTTTAAAAGTCAACTTGGAAGAAAGTGAACGTTTTGACAATAAACTACATCAACACAACAGTAGGTGGAGTTAAACTGGATGGGCCCAGTAACCTCTGAATAGTTCTAGCCTACTTTTTGTTAAATTGCAATGTGAGCGACAGAGGTTGTATACATTGTGCGTCTGCCCTATTTCTGATACCGTGGCGGCAGACATTTTGCCGTGGCGGGCCGTCACTACAAGATTAACATAGAGGAAACACTGCAACTTCTCAGATGGTTCTGTGTGACAATCCATCTGCCACGTCAGGTTAGTTTCCATTGGGCTTTGTCACATTTTATTTATTTTTATTGATACACCAACTTTTCCACGAGCGAAGTGATATTTCAGCATTTTTCCCCCTGAATTCCCAGTTTTCCCTTCTTCTTTATGTGCAAATTGAAAATATGCAGAAGTGGATAGAAACACACTTACTGAGACTAATGCTCTCTTCTCTTTTTCAAGAAAGCCCTGTTCACAGTTCACAGTCCAACCACAATCTAATCTATTTTTGCTGAAGTTAACCTTTAGGTCCTCTGTCGGTCATATTAATCATGTTACTTTACACATGCCTGACATCATTTCACAGGAAAATTCACAGTTGGAAGATTTCGTACCACCCAGTGAGTCTATATTTTTGTACATTCTTCTCTTGATTTCCCTAATTTTACCATCCTTTCAGTGACTGAAACGCTCTAGCTCTGTAAAAGGGTCAGGACTGTGATCTGTAGTGAGACGGTTTGGGATCACCAGAGTTAGTAGCATTCATCCTCTGAGAAACATGAATGTCTTTACTAAATATGATGGTAATACATTGAATAGTTCTGGTGCAATTTCCCTCTGGACCAAAGTGTCACACTCATAGCACCCTGCAGAAACATGCAACAGCATTAGGATTGCACGAAATGAGGAAAATGTGCAATAACGTTGTGTAATATGGCGATAACGATATTACTTGCGATAAATAAACAGATAAAGTGTACTCATTTCTACCTTTCTACTGCTTTCTGTATTCTGCTAAAATACAACAAATTGCTTGTTGAATTTAAAACAAATGTAAGGAAATCATTTCCAACATCCTGTTGTTGAACAAATTGAAACATTGAATTGAACATAAAAGTAGGAGTGCACCAATCCAATGTTAAGATTGGATATCGTTCCCGATATTGACAAAATAGCTGGATCGAAAAAATTAACAGATCCACGGGCCGATCCAGTTTTGTTAGTTTTTTTTCCCCCTGGTGCCTTTAGTCTCTTCCACATGGTGGAAGGAAGGTATAAGGTGGAAAGTACAATTTATTATTAATTCAACAACGGTATCGGATAGGTATCGGGTATCGACAGATACACAAAGCCCAGGCATCGGTATCAGGACTGAAAAAGTCGGATCGGTGCATCCCTACATAAAAGGCACCGTTAAAAAAGAAAGACAGTTAACATTTTAACGAGCAGTTTTCTACTGATATTCTATTTCAACTAACACAAAAATCTGTGTCTTTTGCGATATGTCGCAGCCTTTTGCGATGTGTATATTGCGCCAGTGAATATCTCGATGACAAATGACAAATTGCTATAGGTCGAGATAGACCAATAATGATGGACCTCACTGTGCTCTGTTGATGCAATTTGAGGCATCTCGTTACATTTGTGGTATGTAAACCACTGGAGCACCGACACTGAAGACATGAATTGCTTTCCTGATGATTATGCACATTTGCACGTTTGTTTACTAAAAAGTGTGCAAGCCTTGGCCCAACTTAGATCATATCTTTCCTTTTCGGTTTCTGAAACCTACCTACATGCCATTGTGTTTTCAACAATGTCCTACTGTCTTCCAATCTGGTCTCTTACCACTAAGGACATTACTGAACCAATAGCACGACTATACTACCGAGCACTTAAGATCCACAGTTATCTTCCAAAGTCGTCTCATCATTGCAGTGCGCTCGCACGCACAAACGCTCCGACTTACCAGAACTACATAAACGCTATTGCATTTTATTTTCAGATTCAAAATAGCTCCTCACCAGCACTTACTGCTATTCTTCCGACACACAATATGAGACCAGTACGCTTCACTAGGTCAGTGTCACAGGCACTCGTTCCCCCCCATACAAAAACAACTACAGTCAGAAATCCTTTTTCTATATTTACACCAAAATTTGGAGTAACATTCCCCATCACATTCGAACATTATCATCCATCACATATTTTAAAAAGTCATATAAACAGTTTCTTTGTGATAATCAATCTTGCACACATTGATTGTTCATGTATTGTTTTTAGTCTTGTTTGTTCATATTTAATGTTTTATTTGTTTGTATAATCGTCCTGTATAAATGTGCCGAAATTGTGTTCAACGTTCTATGTTGCAGCAGAACAGGAACCTGCTGGAAACCAGTTTTTAAACTGAGCCAGGCCCGTTTATTGTACCTTAATTGTTGCTTTTAAATTTTCCTGTATAATAAATGAAATGAAATGAGCTTTTCACAGAGAAAGGAGGTTTAGTGAGCTGACGGTTCCGGTATTTTGGGGAGCGATGGATGGATGGATCACTGGCATTTCACTGGCAAATGGCTTTAATTTACATGTCATCATGGGTTCATTGTCCAGCTTCAGAAGGGTCTTAAGCTCTGCTCTTATTGGACCTGCCCAGCTCTAAAATAAATAAATAAATAAATGGACAGAGGTTGGATAATGTTTTGGCCATCTGTGGGGATCTATCAGTGCTTTATAATTAGACTTGGATCAACGTTTATTTAAAAAAGATAGCTGTTCTGCCAGGGGGGTTTAATGCTGCCATCACATTAAATCTGCAATTCATGATGCATTGAGTTTAAAGATTGTGCAGCTCAATACAGAGATGAAGCTGTCTGTTGTCGTTGCTGCAGTATTACAACACTAAATACTTTCTGTTTAACTGTTAATAAAGTGTGACTACTCTCAGTAAATTAAAGGACAATTCCGGCTTAAAATGAACCTAGGGATTAATAACATGTGTACCGAGTCGACCGTTCTCTGGGATCTCTTTTAATGCTAATCGAATGTGTCTCTAACTTGAAACAAGCTAGCGCAAACCGCTGATTAGCTTATAACGCTAGTATTCGGGGCAGAGGGTAAAGTAAAAAGAAATTGCAATTTCTACAACACTAACGAGGCTAAAAAAACCAAAAAATGTAGCGTTCACATATACAGGCAGGCGCCATCTTGGGTGACCAGTCATGACCAGTCGAACGACGAACGCCGTGCAACTAGCAACGTAGCTCAAGGACATGAACTCTACTTTCTTTATATTCTATCTTTTTAATAAACTGTCTGTACACTTACAAAGTTCTCAATGCTTTGGTTTACATGTAGGGACCCTCATTATGCTCCTGTGGAAGTCTGGTGCTATTTGAGCCTTGTTAGTGGTGTAGAAATAGAGATTTCTTTTTTTTTTCTTTACCCTCTGCGCCGACGACTAGCATTATAAGCTAATCAGTGGTTTGCACTAGCTTGTTTCAAGCTAGAGACATTCGATTAGCATGAAAACATCAGGGATCGGTCGACTCGGTACACATATGTTATTAAACCCTAGGTTCATTCTGCGCCAAAATTGTCCTTTAAACAAAATAACAAATAAGCTCTGACTCCAGGAATTTCCAAAATAAAAGTATAAAATACTCCCTTTGGGAAAGTACAAGTGCCACTGAGCAATGCAACTAGCCACTGCTGTTTTTGTGAAAGCCCGCAACATTGATGCTTGAGTGCACAACAGAGGGGCGTGCTGTTAGTTTAAGTAATGAATAAAAAAAGCAAAAGTTGTCATACATAAAATTCCTCCGCCGTCACTTCACTGGATGAATGTTGTTGCTAAGTGATAGCAATCTTAAATCCCAAATCTCTCAGATAGTCGGGCTCTGGTCTGGCAGAGGCTTTGATCTGTAAACCGGAAGGATGCTTAAACTTTTGATGTGGATGTGTGTTTGTTTTTAATAGCAAGAAAGCAACTCGTTCGGAGCAAAGAGAGGGGAGGGGGCTTTGGGAGTAAGTGAAGTCGGGTTGAAAGAAAGAGATGGTCCTTAAGGGCTGCAATGATTGGTCAAAGATTTTACATAATAACTCATTGTTTTAGGCTTGGGCAAACCAACATATATTTGACTTGATGACATCACCTTGTGCTGGGCATATTTGACTGTAACTGTAACATTTAAAGATATATAGTTGAACACGGAGGTCCGACCAATCTGTCGTCTCTGCTGGGCTTATTTTCTGTACTGCGTTGCTTTGCTAGCGTCTTTGATAAACCAAATCTAGCGCCACGAGCCGCAACATCTCCCCGCTGGTCGGACCGACTGCCAGTTCGGGTGGTGTCATTTTCTTTAGTCTGCGGCCCAACAGGTACATCAGCTCTCCAAGCTAACGTTAGTCAAAGTGTTGACATGTGAAAGCATCAGACATGCCTTTTTACATGAAGGAGATGAGTGTACATCCAGTTGTTCCTCGTCGTCCCCGTTTGCTCAGCGACGTTAAAGCTTCGGTCCCCCCTAACAGGTTGGAAGCGGAGTTGTCCATTACCGTTAGCATTGCCATTAGTATATGTCTCATTCGAGCTACAGATCTGCTACCCGATCTGGAAAACTTGCACCAAAATAATGTACCTTAAAATAATGTTTCCAAAATCCTTTCAGCGGTTCATCAACCTGTAACAGGGTGAACAGCACTTCTGCATTCGCTTTTCGGCCCTTTATCTGCTATAACCGCACTATGCAAGTTTGCCAGATGGGGTAGCGGATCTGTGGTTCGATTGAGACATAATGAGACATTACACAGTGGTAATGGACTATTTCGCTTCCAACCTGTCGGGTGGACCGAAGCGGAAAAAGTGCTTTAATGCTGCTTTAAATTGTACCTACGGGACGCAGGAGTTTTTTTTTTCCGATAATGAAAATAATTGTTAGTTGCACCCCTGGTCTTTTTCTGTTGGAAAAAGACCAGAGACGGTAAGAGACAAACGGGACAGTATTTGGAGTTCCTTGTTGTACTTTACAAAACGTAATTCATGGTCGGTAGTAGTAGTAGTAAAAGTAACAAGTGCATTTCAAGTTGCACTCGGCGCTGTGATCAATGAAGAGCAGGAGATATTCTTGTCCTGGTTTGAAAGGAACAGTCCACTCCTGTATCCTGAAATAGACCCTGACCTTTCAGAGCGACTGGTCCGTCAGAGAGGCGTGAATCTGTTGACGGTGCTGCTGCCTGTTTGTTTTGAAAGATGAGTCCTCACACACATATACACACACACACACACACACACACACACACACACACACACACACACACACACACACACACACACACACACACACACACACACACACACGGACACACGTTATTTTTCTGCTCTTGGCATCTCTCTGTTGGCAGAAAAGTTGGCGAAACTCGAAAGTTGTGCGAGACGAGCACATAACTCCAAAAACACACAGGGAGGTCAAAAAGTGGACGACTATAATTGACCTATTCCTGCAATTGGTCTCTCCATTCCCCAGAATGCACTCTGCTCCCTATAATTGACCTATTCCTGCAATTGGTCTCTCCATTCCCCAGAATGCACTCTGCTCCAGTGACTCACTTCTCTAGAGTTGGCTCGGTGTCTCCCCAGGGTGCTCGACAAAACCAACCCCAGTCCCCAGCGTCTCTTCTTCTCTCTTACCAATTAAAGTCAGACAGTCACAAATACACCTTCTAGCTACAATACCTTCTAGCTTGTAGGGGCTGGGTATTGCTTGAAATAATTTGATACCGGTGCAGTGTTTCCCACGGATTAGAAAGCAATTTGTGGTGGTGGGGGGGTGGTACATAGGGCTGCAGCTATCGATTATTTTAGTAATCGAATATTCTACCGATTATTCCATCGATTAATCGAGTAATCGGATAAGAAACACTTAGTAAGAAATACTTAGTAAGCAGCAATAGTAAATATTTATTATTGCCGTTTACTAAAAAAAAGGAAACCTGTAGCTTGTGTATATATACAAAAGACAGGTTTCCTTTTTTAGAAAAAGCAAAAAAAAATGATTGCCAAATTCCAAGACCCTTAAAAAAACAAAAACATTACAATAGTACATTTTTGGTGGCCCAAATGTTAATATTTTTCACCCCCATTCCCCTTCTTGCCTCTGGCTCTTTACACTGGATATGCAAAAGAGCTGTTCACTGACCAGAGGGTTTACAGCAGGGCTACTCAACTACACTGTTCTGGGGGACACATTTTCAGAAGCCTAATACACAGTGAGGAGCATAGATATATCTATGGTGAGGAGAAAGAATAAAGAATGCATGATGACGTCATTCACGTGCATATTAAGTGGCCATGCTGGGGGGAGGAGCCGGTGTGTCTCCGGCAGCGGCTACATTTCCAAACATTTAGAAGCAAACTAATAAACAGTTAGACTACAAACCGACAGCTTTCGTTTTAGCTTGTTGGTGAAACATGGCTGTTAGCAGAGTAGTACGCTGTAGACTAGTTGTGTAAAACATCACTATTAGCAGAGTAGCATGCTGTAGGCTAGTTGTGTAAAACATCGCTATTAGCAGAGTAGCATGCTGTAGGCTAGTTGTGTAAAACATCGCTATTAGCAGAGTAGCATGCTGTAGGCTAGTTGTGTAAAACATCGCTATTAGCAGAGTAGCATGCTGTAGGCTAGTTGTGTAAAACATCGCTATTAGCAGAGTAGCATGCTGTAGGCTAGTTGTGTAAACAGCGCGGTGGACGAGAGCAGCAGACGTTAGCTACCTTGTGTCGGGTTGGCTCCGTGGAATGGATGAGTACACTGGAGGTTACAGAGGTGATGTAGCAGCATGTTTGCAGCTTAAAATGATCCCAAACTTTCTGTGATTTTCTCTCGCCTGTCTCTCCTCTTAGACCCTCGCTATTTTCGTCTTCTTTCATTTGTAATCGGGGCCGTCTTGTGTTTATATACTGTCCGTGCTTGTGTTGTGTCCGCAGAAGCGCAAACCTCATGTGCGCTAGTAATAATCCTCCGTGCGGAAACACAGTGAGCCGTACAACCTTAATTACATTGATTTTACGAAGCTTCGAGGCAAAGAATTTGCTTCGAGCATTTTTTGTAATCGAATTATTCGAGTTATTCGAGGAATCGTTGCAGCCCTACATTCAAGCATAATAAACTGAGGAGGACACGCTATTGGTTGCTGTCCTCCTCTCCTACTCTTTCTTCAGTGCCTAACGATTCTATCTCTTTCTCTCCCAGTGACCCTGTCTTTCTGCTTGAGCAGCACTGGTTGAAGCCTGAAAATATTGTAAACAAATTAATAACATAACTAATTCCACTGGTGGGACTGTTGAGCTCAGTTTCAGACTGATACCCATAGATATATATCTATGCTGATACCTCCTATTCAGGCTGGTCCTCATCCTCAACACGTGCCTTTTTCAGTGTAAGAGTAAAACAATGACATAACATTATTTATAATACGTTTATTTGATTCACAGCTGCTACATATAGTGTTTTGACCTCGACAACCCAAGTGCATTTTACCGCAAACTTGAGACTAGTTAACTTTTTAAAGCAGGCGCAATCGCTTGTTTACTAAAGGTCGGGTCCGAACTCCAACATTAACACACTGACAACATTTTATTCAGAATATAAAATATTTTTTTATAGCACTTTTTAACGTGTGATTGTGCAAAGGTGTTCACGAGATACCAACCTTTCGTGAATTTGTGAATTTCACCAGCCGTCTCCATAGACAGTGTTCATGGAGACAGACGCTGAGTGCACGGTGTGTGTGTGTGTGTGTGTGTGTGTGTGTGTGTGTGTGTGTGTGTGTGTGTGTGTGTGTGTGTGTGTGTGTGAGAGAGAGTGTGAGAGACGCGTGAGTGACAGAGAGACAGAGGAGAGCAGGGAAAGGAAATGCAGCTAAACGAATACGCTGCATGTTTTAAATAGCGTTACATAACGAAACGCAATGTGCGGCGGCAGGTGTTGATTGTGCGGCGCACCGCCACACATTAGTCCATGTTTTGGGAACACTGCCGGTGCCAAAACAACACCCAGAGTTTCCATACTGATAGCAAAAGCAATACTTTTACAATTAAACTTTGAGCAATACTTGTTTTTCTGCAACTCTATTAGTTATATTAAGCAACAGAAGCCAAACTTCTCAAATGTATCAGTGTTTAATCGTCTTTAAAGAATAGAGTTCATATACGAGACTAAGAATCTGACCAACTTTTGATGCTTGATACAGGTTTTGGAACCTAGGAGTAATTTTAAAATCCAGCCAAAAGTGTGTTTGTGTCTCATGCAGCATATTTAATCACATTTGTCTGATGAATAAGATGTCCTTGGTGTTTCAGGCACTTCTTATTTGAATGAAATCTGAAAAGATGATCTTTAAACTGTCCCCTGGCATTTAGAAACGGCACTGATTGGCATCAGGGGGGAGTTCAGAGGTGTATAGTCCAGGTGCCAGAAAGTAAAACTCCTGCCATGTTTTTGGATCTGCCTCTACATTTAGAACAGGTGTTTTCACTGACGAGCTCATCTACCTGGTAGAGGAGCTGGTTTAGTGATGGTTGGGACAGCTGCTGGACAGGATTTCTACTTTCTGGCACCTGGACTATACACCTCTGGGGGAGTTTATAATTAAAGGTCAAAATCTCCATCTGAAACAACATACATCTGGTCTGATTCTGGGAGAAACCTAATGGGATGATACATTTTGGCACTTTTGCATTCAAATGGTGGTCGTTTTCTACCATTACGCAACACTCTGTGTGTGTGTGTGTGTGTGTGTGTGTGTGTGTGTGTGTGTGTGTGTGTGTGTGTGTGAGTGTGAGAGAGAGAGAGAGACGAGCTGTCAGAAGTTACCGCGGAGCGTCGACTGAAGGTGTAAATTGTTGAATATAAGAGAGACTGTGATGAGTTTTGGGGTGAGCAAACTGTATCTGTGTGTTGCTGCAGACGCTTTAAGTCAAACCTCAGCAGTTAATGAGCGAACTTCTGACGTGTTTTGATGTTTTTCTTCTCAGAGACCTTGGAGCCCTCGCCGCCGACTGCAGCCCAGATTAGATATGGTGAGTGATGATTAAATCTCTCTCTCTCTCTCTCTCTCTCTCTCACACACACACACACGCACATACACACACACACACAAAACTTCTATATTTTAGAAAGCAACCCGACATTCCTCCATCAGCATTTCTGTGATGGCTTGAAATGCAGCAGACGTTCATTAATATAAAATAGTCGCCCACTAAAAGTTTTAAGCACAAGTTGTACATCAAAACTCCACCTTATCCTCTCTTATAAAGTTTGCACTAATATTTGGATAAGTCTGTTCAATCTGAGTATTAATATGTTCGGGATGTATTTTCACATACTGTATGCTTCAGCACTTCAATTTACAACTTTCAGCTCTTGCATACTGATGAAAATTGTACCCAAAGTCTCTACACATAATCTTCTTGATTTGAAAGTAATCTTAACACATTTTCCCTCACATCTATATATAGATATATGTACCTATGTGAAATGAATTTATGATAGAGAGCACGTGTGTGAATGTTAAAAAGAACGCAGTTAAAGAAAATACATTTTGGTGCATTTAATCTATTCATTTTACCAGCCAATGCGCTGTGTAGTTCACTGATGTCAAAGTGCCAGAATTAAATCTAAATCAGTCAGATTGTGTGTTAATTTACTATTTTCTTTCCGTTTGTCTGCAGTTTTGTTCCACAACGGCATCCCCTTTGTTGGATTTGGTTTCCTTGATAATGCCATCATGATCGCAGCAGTAAGTGAATGTATTTAAACAGCGATGAGGCGTGGTTTGACTGGAACTACTCGCCTGAAAGAAAAACAAGTTTTGTGAAAGGAAATAGAATCCGAAACAGATATAAATCTCCGTCAAAGATCACATTTTCTTCTGTCTACGTGTTCTTCTTGTGATAACGTTTTCAATGAGTCCGGATGAACGTCTCACCTCGTTCTCTTCTGTCCCTGTCTGTCCAGGGAACACAGATTGAACTCTCCATCGGAGTCACTCTGGGGATCTCCACCATGGCTGGTAAGAAGAACAAAACGCACCTGCAGTCTGTGGTCGAGTCACAATGAAATCTAAGTTTTACTTCATCATCCTGTTGGCTAATTCCATTGATTATCAGTCAATTGATAAGCGAGTTGATCAACAGAAAAATCAAGCATCAACAGTTTCGATTCCATTTAAGTCAATTAATCCAGAAAAACTCCAAACATTCTCTGCTTCCATCTTCTCAAATACAATTATTTCCTTCTTTTATCTGTGTTTTTTCTACTTTTAAAGATTTTTTAAAAATAATATTTTAAATTGAAATTATTTCATTAAAGTATGACCTCATTCATCAGGAAAATTCATATAAACCTCATTTTCTAAATATGTGAAATTGTTAGCTAAAAGTACTGACTAAACAGTTGAAATAGTTAGCTAAAAGTACTGACTAAACAGTAATTATTATGACCTCAATCTAGTAATGCACTGATACCACTTTTTCACAAGTACAAGTACTTTGTCTGGGTACCGAAATCAGCCGATATGAGTACATAATAATTAGCCTGGTCCTACCAGACTCTGGTCCATTTCATTTGTACAGAGAGTCTGGCCACTCTCCATTGACAAGTGTTAACTTCCTTGAAGTTGGGTACTCTGTTAAAGTTTAAAACTATTAGATCTGCCCAGAGCCACTCTGGATCTGCCATAACCAATCACTAACATTTGGTTGTGACGTATAATGGAGCGATCTAACGGAGCGATCTGGAAAATCTAAACTTTTCCTGAACCCTGTGGGGGAGGAGGGCCACAACATCATGGCCACCAACACAACTCAGCAAAGATTGTTCTTGCTCGGGCTTTAACTTCTGGATATTCGGCAGCGTTGCCACAACGGACCGAATGGCTTCGCTCGCATCTTTCTCCGCCACCATTACGGAACTACAACTCAAACTAGCGCACGGCCTCAACGTCATCGTTCTCAGCCACTCCCTCTGTTAGCTGATTGGACCGGTAAAGATTTGGCCGGAGAAAACCCAAGACTATACCGCGAAAACCAGACGTAGTACTGAAGGGAAATGAAAATTGAGTGTAAGTACGTAGGAGAGCGGAGCCTGGCTACTTAATAATAATACCCTTAATGAGTGAAAAAAATGCATTTTTTGCACCTGAATGCATTATGACATTATGAGTTGTACTTGAATGCACCATGGAGTCTCGTCGGAGCCCATGCGCTTTACCGTTCGTTGTTTGTTTACATAACTCATGGGGGGGGAGCAAAATGTAGCTTGAGGGAAGCAGGAGGATTTTCCAGTTCTGTTGTGTATTCTCCGACTCTGGCAGTGGTCGTGGTGTCTGGAAAAGTGCAGCTGCAGGCTACCGGTAAACTACACTGTCTCTTTAGCTACGGACCGTTGCACGTCCCGGTCAGGGACTCCCGGTGTTGGAATCCCTTTCCTTTAAAATAAACTTAATTCATGAACAGAAATCCCATTTTTCGGAGAAAAGAGTGATGTGTATATTCACAGGAAATAATAATTAAAAGAAAAGAAAAGAAAAAAAGTGAATTTATTGGTCACAATCCACATAGTTTGTAGCCCGGCTCCGCCCTCCTACGTACTTCCGCTCAATTTTCATTTTCTTTCAGCACACCGTATGGGTTTGCGGTATATTCTTGGGTTTTCTCCGGTCAAATCTTTACCGGTTCAATCAGCGAACAGATGGAGTGGCTGAGAACGATGACGTTCCTTCTCTCCAAAACTAGGCGATGACGGTGTACTTTTATGAAGGATCCTGTCACCAGGCCAGTGTGCCTAACTTATGGCCACATAAAGCTCTCGTGATGTTATTGCTTTTCTTTCAGGCTGGAAGTCGCACAACATCATCTGAAATCGATGCCTCCTCTTCCATCAGCCATCACCTGGAAGACTTTATTATTACTCGGATAGCTCAGGTGATGCCACCGCTTGTATAAAGTTACACTGAAATATCTTCTTCCCTAGCAGCCCATCAGAATGATGTTGCAGTTTCTATCATCATAGCTGCTGCTCTTCTGGGTCTTTATTACGCTGTGAAAACCATAAAGGCACTGGAGCTCGGCTTCTCCCTCTCCTCAACACTAGATCATTCCGTTTCCATGGATACTTGGCTCCAATTTCCCCTGCAAAGTGTAAATGAGAGAAGCTAGAGATCAATAGCGCTGCTCTCATGTCTTCATCCATCCAGGCGCTGCTTTATATCTGTGTCATCCTCATCCGTCCTGCAGCGATGCTCAGCCAATTTACAGAGTCCATATCTTTAGTTCTCTTTTATTTGAGCGAGAGACCCTTTTCCAGCTTTTGTTGCTGACACTTTTCATCGCGCAGCTGTCACACACAATCGGTGTCAGTGGCGCTGGTGAAATGAGCCAAGATTGTATCGGCGTCTTTCAGCCAGGAGTTTTTTTTCTTTGAAGGAAACTCGGACTGAAGCCGTCCATCTGGCGGTTTAGTCTGCATTCTCACAGCCTGAGTCGGCCGTCAGACGATGCGGCCAAAACAGTCTTTCCATTAACTTTGAATGAGGGTGGTAGTAGAGCTGAAGCTCTTTGCCCGAACCCGACGGGACCCGACGGGACCCAATGCGTTGGGTCGGGTTCGGGCTTAATTTCTATTATTTTTCACGGGCTCCGGCTTGCGCTTCGGGCTGCATGGTATATGAGCGGTCAGGTGATGCGTTTCGATTAGCGTGAAAATGGATCCTGAGGAGGTGAAACAGAGGCTGGTCTCTGGAGGACTTAATTAATTTCTATGTTCCAACTTCCAAGTGGCCAATAGCCTCCGTTATTCATGTATAAATGACTCATTTTTTACAAAATACAAAGGAGCTGTGTGCGTGCTTTCTCTCCCTTTTCCGCCGAGTGGTGCGTGTGCCCGCTCGCGGTGCGAAGCGCGTGTCCGACACTCTAATGATGCTGGTAGACGCCTTTACAGTCGGGCTGTAAACGTGTTCGGGCTTTTAAAAAGCTGTCAATCAAAATGTACGGGTCGGGCTCGGGCCTTTTCGGGCCGTACTTTTAAGGCCCGATTACAGCTCTAGGTGGTAGCGCGTTTAGGCTGCGGAGAGGGGTGGAGACGGAAAAAAACAAAGCGGCCTGCTGCGAAAAGAGACCGACTCAACTTTTGGAGAAACACAACCCCACGTCACACTACGGTGGCACAATTATGTACCTGGCGACTCGTCAGAGTGTTTTGAGGCGTTGTGAGAGTCCCGTACAGGAAACCGGAAACGTCACTGCCTCTATCTCTGCCACAGGAACGTTGTAAAACACCAAACGCAAGCGCTGAACTGCCCGGGACTTTGAGTAACAGCTGACCGTTTCCTCACTCCCTCCATCTCTTTGCTTTCTCTCTTTCTCCATGAAACGAAGCTCCCTTCAAGTGCGGTCGGAAACGTCAAGCTCTATGAACGATCTGACGGGAAAACGGTAACTGTGAAATATAAAGTCTATCTGTGCCACATTGGGAAGTTAAAGAACACAACAGGGCTTTTACAGTGGAACTTCCACTAGCGCACAACCCTGCAGCAAACGGACGGATTTGTTTTCTGTGGTCTGAACGCAGCTTAATCGATAATCGGCCGTGGGACAGTCTGGCGAGTAGGGGTGGGAATCACCAGAGGCCTCACGATACGATATCATCACGATACTTATGTCACAATGCGATATTATTGCGATTTTAAACATATTGCAATATTCTGCGATATATTGCAATGTATTACTTTTTTTCCAACTTCAAATGTCCCCAAAGGAAAATGTTCTCAACATCTGTTTTATCGAAAAAGATAAATTTCCCCGTTTGTTCATCTCACTTCAATTGTATTGCTGCAAAATGGGGATAGTCAAGCAGACGGACTGACCAACACATATATCATAAACGATCGATACTTGGCGTCTGTGTCACGATACAGTATTGCCACGAAAAATATCGCGATACTATAATGCAGCCAACGTCAACTGGCGGCCCGCGGGCCACATCCGGCCCGCCAAAGCTTTTAGTCTGGCCCGCAGAATAATCATGAATTCACAAAATGTAAAGAGGAAAAAATGCGTTCTGTTATTTATCATTTCAAACATTTAGAGCAAAAACCCAGCCCCCTGTATGTGCATCTCTATTCACATGCTGGGATTTTGTAGGCCTACAGCAATTCCCGAGCTCCACACACACAGCTGAGCCGAGATGTGTGTGCGTTAAAACACACACACACCGCTGAGCCGAGACGTGTGTGCGTTAAAACACACACACACACCGCTGAGCCGGGATGTGTGTGCGTTAAAACACACACACCGCTGAGCCGGGATGTGTGTGCGTTAAAACACACAGCACCTGACTGGGAACGACACAAAGAGGATTAGGCTACCAACGGCCGCTGGGGCAGATTAACTCACGCTAGTCTCGTTACTGTAAGTAGGCTACAATAAAACCTTTGTGAGTAAAAAGTCAATACTTATCAATGCACTCACCTGTGTAGACCGGCATCAACATGTAGAAAGCGATATTTCAATCTTTTCTGTCTACTCAGTCCACTCTTGTCCACCGCGCTGTTTTACGCAAACACAGCTCTACTCTGCAAATAACGAATTTTTACAAACGAGCTAAAACAAAAGCTGTCGGTTTGTAGTCTAACTGTTTATCTTAGTTTGCCGGGAATCTGGAAATTTGGACAACGTCTTGTAAACCTCACTGCTGGCTGAACAAAACAAACTCTCCGCTGGAGCGGTAAATCTATGGAGGTATTATAAGACCAAAACAAATACATGTGGTTAGTTAATATGCACGTGAATGATGATGCTGGTTGTATTATTTTGCAACCTGACAAGCACTGTTTCTTTCTGCAAGCATTTTCCACCAATCAGGACGCTGCTTACTACAACAATGTTTCCATAATCACAGACTTTAACCATCACTCCTCAGTGAACTGCCTCCTAGTCTGAGATCATTTTCTAGTTAAAGAGCCAGTTATCATTATGGAGTTTCCATGTTTTTTAGGAGTTTGCTCACACTAATACATCTAAAGAAATAGGCTATAGCATTAATTCAGTAAGAAAGTGAAAATTGCGAACAAAAATAGGTGTATTAGGTTTAAATTAATTTTATTTTCTTTATTTGAAAGTCCGGCCCCCAGAGTGTCTGCGTAGAAAAATTCTGGCCCTTGGAAAAATCTAGTTGATGACCCCTGCTATAATGTATTGAATTTTTCCCCCCACCCCAACTGGCGAGGTCGGTGACTCGAGTCTGTTCGGTGTGTTCCGAGCCGTCGTCTGTTGGAGGGGCCGTCGGCCTTCATTTTGGCTGATTTGACATGTATAATCAGCGGGGCGGGCACTGCCGGCAGTCGGACTCAAATGAGCCATCTGATTGGTAGAGTGCCAACCCTGAAATGGAGAGCGGGATGAGCGTGACTAGAGTCTCTCAAAATCTGACGAAAATCTTTTAAACTGACCTTTGTTGATCTGAAATGAAGACAGATTCAGCAACTGCACGGTAGGGCTGTCAACGAATATTCTAAATTTCGAATATATATTCGAAATAGTTTTAAAAAAACGAATTTCGAAGATGAAAATTAATATTCAAATTAAAAAAAAACAGTGGAAAAAAAACGCTCGCGGTAGCAGAGAGTGTCTGGCTGTCTGCTTTGCTAGCGCGCCTGAAAGCCGTTACATACCGGACGCAGCCCAGCTGGCGCATTCAAATGTGACATCATGAGATCGCCGTGACTATTTATACCTGCGCTGGTGCTCGCGACACTAGCTGCAGTCTTCTCCTGAACAGCGGTGGCGCTAATGAGCAAAGGCTACCGACGCTGCCCTTTCTACGGAATAGAGGAAGAAGAAAAAGGTAAACAACGGCAGAACTGGCAGCAGCATTGCCGTTAATGCTTCGATTTGATTCACTGACCTACTTCGTCGGATCGAGCCTTTTATTCACCATAAAAGAGCTCATCTTAACCCGGTAAGTTTACCAGAGAGACCTGCAGTCACTTTGAGAGTCCTGTTGTCGGCAAACTCAAAAAAAGGAGCCGTGCGCCACGTCGGCTCGGCCGGATATTGCATAATTTTGACGTCACGATGTCGCGCGCCACCTTGGATGCATGCGCAACCAGATGTTCGAATAGTTTGAATATTCGTTGTTATTTTAGAGGGAATATTCGAACGTAATTTTTAAGGAATTTTGACAGCCCTACTGCACAGCCTATTTCTCTCTTAAAATGTTTTCAGAAACACGTTTCGGTGAACTATTTTAGTCCAATATGAGATCGTAATCTGAACGAGACGCCACGACGGTCTGGCTTTGAATTTCTGGAGAAACCAGACCCCACGTGACGCGTTCGTCCAATCAGCTGCTGGTTTTCATTTTTGGCCGACAATACAGATTAGCGCCGCCTGCTGTTATGGAGACGTATTACGTCTCGTCTCTTCGGTGTTTTCCGATGCATTTTTTTGACCAACTCGGGGAGACTGATCAGTCAAACTGCCTTTTCTGCCGAGGGTCGGCCATCTGGTCGGTGTGTAACTGCAGCTTTAGTCTGTCTGCATTCAGCTTCGAGCATCTTTGCTCTTAATGCCTCCAGAGATCCGCTGAAGGCAAAACAAACACATATAGTACTTAGCACCTTTACAGTTTTAATGGCTGTGCACAAATATATTTTCTACCACACTGTCAGCAATCCCCTGTGCAAATCGGAGCCACAGCGTGAATTATTCATAGCTGCCAAGTGTTTTTGATGTAGTACATTAACAGGAATTGCTTAGAAGCTAATTCTGCTGACAGTTAGACCATGAAGGCAGATGAAGAAAGAAGCTGACTTGGTGTCTTGGTGGTTTTCCAAAGGTGCTCTTTGATCTGTAAAAAGTTTCACACCTTCTCTCACTCCTACCAGCTCATCTCGGATTGTGCTGCTTTGATCTATTGTTTGGACTCCTATCTCTGCCTACATATTTCAGGAGAGTTTTATGTGGGCCACTTGGCACTGCCGAGTTTAAGTATATTCACTTATTCGTTCTGGTTGCCGTGTGTGGGTGAGTTTCTTAAGTTTTCCTGAAAGGGGGGCATGTTGGAGGGATGACAAAGGCTGGATTACAGCATCAACATCAGCCGATTTATTTGTCTGGTTATATTTTAACTTCAAGCATCCATCTATTTTTTGGACGCTAGGCAAGGTAGCCCCGAAATCTTTCTCCCCAGCCATGTTCTCCAGAGGCCTATACTACGAAGCAAGGTCAACATGCCCTGGATTTATTTTCGTTACCCGGCTTCACCAAACCTAACTACAGCAGTCCCTCACAAGGTGTGACACGAAGGTGGTTATCAACTTGTTCAATCAACCCTGGTTTTCCCAATCTAGTTTACATAAAAGGGGGCGGTGTTTGCTCCATATGACCAATCGCGAACATGGACAAGTGTACCGGAGCCGCATATTTGACACGAGAAGAACAAACAATTATCCTACAGAAGTATGAAGAACACAGACATGTAATACAGGCAAAAAGCAATACCGTCACTGCTGCTAAATCCAGGAACAAAAGCTGTCCAAAAAGTTATAAGGCACTGCCCCATCAGTCAGGCACAACACGATCTGACCATAATTACACTTGTGCATTCCATGAACTTTTGTTGCTATATTCTTTAAATTGCAACCCTGGCAGTGGTAAGTGATCGTGGGAGCAAAAATTAAAACTAATTTAAACCGTTAAGTAGCCTTTTAAGGACAACGCTCAATCGAGTATTGATTGGTCAGTATGCGGTGCTTTAATACCGCTTGATCTCTAATCTTGAGCCATAGACTGTTAAATATTAATGGACAACGCATCCAGTTCGGCGAAGTGCTGCAAATGCGGAAGTGCCTTAAACCTGCGTTCTATCTGAATTCCAGCAGGGGGCGACACGTGAGGTTGCAAAAGGAGGTTGGTTTCTGTAGAGGTCTATGAGAAAGTGATCCACTTCTCACTTGATGTATTACCTCAGTAAACATTTATCATAATGAGTTTATGGTCTCAATCGCTAGTTTCAAGTCTTCTGCAACACAGAATGATGGTCATTTTTTGAATCATGGTCTCGTTGATTTTTAAAATCGGCGATAAAGCAGGGGGTATTTTAGGGCGTGGCTATGATGTGATTGCCAATGAAAGTGTGTAACGTAACGTAGAGTGTAAGGGTCCTCCCTCACTCCTCCCTCTCATCTAATATCGTCACAATCGCAACCACGATGGCTGCGCAACGACTCATAGCAGATCTCCACAAACCAATGGGTGACGTCACACGCACTCTGTCCATTAATATTATACAGTCTATGTCTCGAGCAGCTCTTCCTGTGGGAACGTGAAGCTTTTCTAGGCCAGATGCGATGTGAAACACCGCCAGCGTGTTTTGGGTCTGCCCCGAGGTCTCATCTCACGCTACATCCACACCACAACGTTTTCAGACGTCTGAACCCATCTCAAAAGGCTCCTTTTATCCTAAATGTTGAAAAAGGAAAATATCAGATTTACCAGAGAGATGAGAAGAGCATTCCCACAGGCCTTAAAGAACCTTGAAAGTTTCTTTTATTCCCTAAAACTTCTGAAATGTGAAAATGAATGGATAACCTTGAGTATTTTTGAATACACCTAACTTGAAAACATGACTCAAGACCTGTGCTTTGGCTCTCTTAGGTAACCCCCAAAAAATGCCAATTTGAGTCCTTGAATTTCAACCTAGACCTTAAAAAAGTCTTGAAAAGTTGCTAAAAAGAAATCCGTCAAATCATTCATTACATAAGATACCTATTTCTGTGTATTTCTGTGTGTTTGATCAGAGAACAGGAGAAATCAAAGTGTTTCCTTCTTTGTGTTTATGCAGCTGCGGCGCTGGGGAACCTGGTTTCAGATTTGGCAGGTCTCGGGTGAGTAGCATTATAAACGGTCTCTGAGGGTTCTGTTTTATTTTAAGGTTGATGTGTGACGTCTATTACAGTCGGTGTTTGCTTCATTTTTAAATTGAAAATGGTAAATTAATAATTGCAATTACTTTGACTTATTATACCTTCTGTTTCCCTCCCAGGCTTTCACACATACTCATACTTGTAGTTTATTTGGTAACACTTTACTTGAAGGTATCGACATAATCGCGACATGACACTGTCATGAACGTGTCATAAACGTTATAAACAAGTCATATGATTTCTGTCATTAAGTGTCATTCAGTTTGACATCAAGGTGACATTGTTTGGGTTGTCTTGATTATGACAACGTGACATTATTCAAAGTGACATAACCAGAAGTTGTCTTGGTCATGACAAGTTGACATTAAATTTGTTTGGGATGTCTTTGTCATGACAACTTGACATTAACCAGGATGACATTACCAGAAGATGTATTTGTCAGGACAACATGACATTAAATTTCTTTGGAGTGACCTTATTAAGACAACAGGATGACATTATGTCAAGTTGTCATAATCAAGACAACCCAAACGATGTCAACTTGTCATGACAAAAACCGAATGACACTTAATGACAGAAGTCATAAACGTTCATGACTTGTTTATAACGTTTGTGACACGTTCATGACAGTGTCATGTCATAGCTATGACAGTGTCATGTCACGATTATGTCGATACATTCAAGTAAAGTGTTACCGTTTATTTTGGTGCGTGTTTGTGTGCTTTATTCTTTTATCTCTGGGAGAACCAGTTCATTTTACATCTTCAACCTGAGGACATTTCTCTAGTAAACGATCAGTGTTTGGTTAGGGAAGTTACATAAAGCAAACTCATGCTAATAGAGACGCACGTTTGCTTTATCTTGACATCCTTGTGAGCGTAAAAAAGCAACTCTACCTGCTGCTTTAGGCTAATGATTAGGGCAAGGATCCTAAATGATCATTGTCAGTGAACGTCCGCACAAGTATAATTACCCAGATGTGTGTATGTAGTCTTGCAGGTTATGTGGAGGCTCTGGCTTCCAAACTGGGCATGCAGGGTCCAGATCTGACGCCCGAACAGGTGCACATGTGGCAGACCAAGTTCAGCTCTCACATGGTAAGATTTGGACGTTTGTTTACATTTTTTGGGGGGGGTATTTATGCCTTTTTTTATTATATAGCCGACTGTAGGGAGATGACAAGAATGAAAATCAGAGGAGAGAGGGATGGTAATTACATGCAACAGCTGTAGTTTAACGGGCGATATTGCAGTTTAAGACAGGCTTCCCCCAATTTTATTTGTGTGACATGTTTTAGTCTCCAAGTAGCAATTGGCATTACAATAACCACAAGTAACCTTCAACAATAAAGGTAGGCACAAAACTAGGACATTTGCAAAGTATAAAAAGAAGAAAGCTTAAGCGGTGCAGGAAGGAAAGTCTGCCGCTGATAACGTATTACAAGAAGAGAATCCACAGACACAAAGAAGAGGCAAAGATTGAAGGAGAAAGAGATTGCCAATCACTGTCAGCTTTATTCTTGTCATTTGCATGCCTGAGGAGTGCAGAAATAGGTGTAAGATCAAATCTATCAAAGGCACACACACTTAAAAGCTTAAAAGGAAGAAGCAACTGGTGAGCCGAAACGACCTTATTCTGAAATATTCATTTTATTCTAAAACATGTCTCTGAAGATGTTTGTCTCCTGTGTATCGCGGCCATCTAGGACCCTAACAGGCTACTCTTAGGGCACTTTCTCACCTATAGTTCTGTAGACGTGGGGCGATTGCCACATTGTCGCAGCATTGTTTCATTTTTCATTTGGTTCGGTTAGCGTTCACACTGCACTTTATCAAATGCACCAAACGCTGTGAACAAACGTCACACGGTCGGAAACAGGCCGCTTGTTCATTGGACAGAATATCTGAGTGAGACTCGCCGACATTTTGGAAAGTGGAGCAACGCCAAATTTTCTGCTTTAGTGTTTCTAATATTTTAGAGGAAGGCGATAAGGAGCAGCTGACCGACAGCGAGTGATGGAGACGAGAGAGCAGTGTTGCCACAGTTACTTTGAAAAAGTAACTTAGTTACTTTACAGATTAATTGATTTTAAAAGTAGTTTAGTTACTTTACAGATTACTTGATTTTAAAAGTAACGAAGTTAGATTACAAGTTACTTTATTAGTTACATGCAGCAGCTGCCGACAACACCCCTACAGCCTCAACATAAAAATGACAACCGGTTTACTGTGAGGCAGCTCAGCGTTGCCAGTAGTAGATCTGGTTTATTATGGCACGAAAGAGAGCGAGTCAGCCGTGTTTAAGGGCAGCATTTCCTCTACAACATAGGTCTACTGCCCCAACAACTTCTTCAACTCTCCACCTACTAGTTTTGCACCGAAGTCCAGCTTTAGTTGTTTGGGTGGTGGGGGAACCTCCTCTCTGCTTCGCTCCACCTGCTGGGACTTGCTCTGTAAGTTTGACTGCAGCGCTGCGACTCCAAATGGTTCTTCAAAGTTGACGTAGTGTTTTTGTAGCTAGATAGCACTTTGTCGCCACCAGCACGGAGTGTACGGACCTTAAAAGTGCCGTCTTTAGCTGACACAAACTCTAAATACTGACTGTATTTCCAGCTAGAAAGCGCGAATCTCTCTTCTCCCTCCATTGTTGTTTACGTTTGTGTCGCTGCGTGGTACACGTGAACTGTCCACATGCTGAAAACGTGACTTGTCGCATACTCCCCTTCACTCCCCGAGACGCAAGAAAAGAGCAAAAATATATATTTTTACTAAGGAAAATGACAAATAGTAACGCACAGTGACTTGGATAAGTAACTCTAATCTGATTACTGGTTTGGAAATAGTAACGCGTTAGATTACTCGTTACTGAAAAAAGTGCTCAGATTAGAGTAACACGTTACTAGTAACGCGTTACGTGGCATCACTGCGAGAGAGATGATGATGATGTCACGTTGACGACCAGCGATGTGTGGTTATAAATTAATAGGTTATGGATCTGAAATTTACCATTCATTAAATCATATATTAGTCCGAGAATTTTGTGCAACGTTGAAATTGCAGGCTAGTAAATGGATTTGGGTCAGATCACCAAGCTCTGGTAAGTGTGAAAGCGACCTTATTTGAATATTTTTAAGTCCAAAGAATATAATTAATGGGTTTTATTCTAGAGTTCATGAGAAGGAGGACACGTGAAGGATTTCTACTTTTAACACAATATAATTTCTTCTCCTCCTGCAGGGCAAAGCCATCGGAGTGACCATTGGCTGCATTTTGGGGATGTTCCCGCTGTTTTTCCTGGATGACGAGAAGGAAAAGGACAAAGAGAAAGAAAAAGAAGCACAACCCTGCGGTGACGCCTCGTCTTCCTAACAAGCCACTACAGTCACGCACAACACCGTCACACCTACAGACTGGATACTGCTGATGTCAACTCTTGAAGTATTTTACAGTCGGATGTTTCTCTGTTCAGGCGGCGTTCACACTTCTTCGGTCTCCGAAACCCTCTAAAGCTGTTTGTGTCAGCTGACCGTATTTAGCTCCATCGTGTTTCCACACGGTCTGCTCCATCAAGATGTGCCGTCTGTTCATTCAGTACGTCAAGTTGATGGGGATTCACTCGTTTAAGTTTGTCACGAGGGATGGCTGCTGGAGGGATCTTATCACTTCTGATTCTTCTCATCAATCCCGTTCTTTCTGGAGTCTGTCCCACCGACCCAGTCCGGCCATTCCTGTAATTTTCCGAAAAACATTCACGCCCATTTCGCGCTGCTGTTGGTCCGCTGCGTGGAGGTGAGAAAAGAGTCTCTCCTTTTTCATTTCCCCCGCAACTATTTCTGTCACATTAATGGGAACAAACTGAGGGCGACACTAAGAATGTCTTCCAGGAGAGACTGTTCTCTACATATTTGATCAACGTGAGCATAATATGAGCACTTTAAAGGTATAATGGAGGATTTTCTTTTTCCGGGTGGATCATCAAGACTATTGGTCCTCCTGGTTGTCAATCATTCTGGTGATATGTTTACGTAAGGCCGTGGTACGTGCACATCCCTAGCTTTCAGGTGTATATGTGTGGTGAGCTTGAGCTACGGTTTCAGCCATTCATTGAAGCATTGAAGCTTTTGGGAGAATATTTCACACGCTGGCGTGCGCTAAAAGCACAGGTTGGGTTTCCCACTGATGCCTCAGTCGTGAAGTTTCGACTTCACAGGTAAAGTTTGGCTATTTGGAGAAATCCATTTAAAATCACTGCTACTAAAAGTTGATGTAAGCTATGATTAGCGATGCTAGCCCTGGCACAAGTCACGTACCGAGCACACACGGTAAACCTCTCAATTTGTGAAAAAGTGAAAATCTTCTTTTGGAAAGTAGGCTTGTATGAGCCATGCCGAGAACAACTTGTAACTAGTGCACTCTCGTGCACACGTTTAATAGGCGTTCCCTCTCGGGAGCAGGTAGAGTGTTGCGCATGTGCATTTTTTCAAAAAATACAGAGGGCGGTTCTTTTCTAAAATTTGGGAAAATCCTCCACAATACCTTTTAAGATGTTAGATTTTACTCGTGGAATGGAATGCTTACGAATTACAGAGCTCAACGTTGCGTAGCTTTTTGAACAAATGGTTGGTGAGAACAGGCTGCCACAACCGAGCATATCCCTACCCTTAGACTGATATCAGTATCATTTCTGGGTCTACGTGTTTGACAAGCAAAAGAATTTCCCCAGAATGTCAGCACGTCCTTTAATTACCGCAAACAAATCCGATATGCTGGATGGTCGTACTGCTCTCCAGTACGGGCCAGGCGTGGCTAATCCACATTAATTACAGTTTCTTTGTCACTATAAAACGTAATAGTTCACAGCCATTTGCAGACTCTGTTTTTAGTGCCACAGCAGTCTTACATTAAGTGTGTTGCTGTGGACAGGTTTTTAATTGGGGGGGACAAGCGAGGTAAAGTTATTTTATTAGTGCTCAGTATTGGCAGATTGCCTGAGTGTAGGCATCTGGATCGGTATCCGGGGGGGAGTTGGATTGTTACAACCCTAACCAATTAGTGGAACCTCACTGGTGCTTTTACCGCTCTTGCCTAAAGTCAGTGTTTCGCATCTAATTGTCAAAAATGTGAACACGTGTTTAAACGTCTTTTCCTTTCTGCTGGGTCCTGGGCGTTGATGAGAGGAATCAATGGTGCTGAAGCTATAATATTATTATTATTATTATTATTATTATTATTATTATTATTATTATGTCGGTGGAAACCAATCTTGAATTTCCACCTCTGTTTTTGACACAGAGCGAACGGCTGCTGTGAACGCTGCCTGAGTAGCTCCCAGGATGTGAAGTGCTCACCTGTGTCAACACCTTCAGACCAACCGCTGTCAAATTTGGATTCAAGTCCCAGCTGCAGCTGCTGATTCCAACAGGGTATTAGACAGCCCTCTGCTTTCCCACAGAGAAGGTGTGAATCTAAAAAACACAAACAAACACCCAGGTGCCCCCTGAGGGTAGAACAGAAGGGTCCAGGTGTGACCGGTGGTCGTTTCCCATCCTGACGGTAGAAACTCAAAACTATATACTGGAACACTATTTAACATTTTAAACATTGTCCTTTTTATTATTATTATTATTATTTTTTTTACTAAGATCTGATTTATATTTGGTTATTTTTCTTCACCAGACACTTTATACATCTGAAGACTTCATCTCCATTTTGGGTCAAAAAGTAAACGGGACTCATTACTTGAGCTGAAACTGAGCAGACTTTTCAGTGACACATTACGGTCCCTGAGTATCGGCGGTTTGGTTCTTGTGCATCTTTTAAACTTTTACCAAAAAAAAACAACAAACTAATATTTAAAAGAAGAGTAACAGTGTCCGCTGCTACCTCGATGGGAATATTTTTAGATGTTTTGCATGAAGAGTTATAGTCAGACTTTTTCTTTCCCCGTCAGATGGTTTTTAATATGCTAGAAAGTCTTCACATGTTTTGCGCGGGTTGAAAGAGGCGCTCGGTGGTGATGCACTCTACCTGGAAACTGAATGGCCTTTACTGTACGCCGATGTTGGTTTCAAAGGTCTTTTCTGCATGTTTCTGTCCACAACATCTTTTCTCCTCTCTTTCTCTCTCTCTCTTTCTCACTGACACTTGACTTGGATCCGGCTGTCTTTGTATTTAGTTTTTTATTTTAGGTTTTGCTTCATCAGACTTGAAGCTCCAGATAGTTGGGAGAAAAAAAAAGGCCGTGCAGTCATAAACATGTTTATGCCATCACAAGTCAGTACAGTAGTTTTCAGTGATTTCTGTGACTCAACATTTCTCTCTTTTTTTTTTTTCTTTCCTTCCTTCTCTCTCTCTTTTGTGCCTCTCTCTCACACACTCCGGCTGTCAGCACACGTAATAACAAAGGTGCTTTTTGTAATTACGATAAATCAAGGTGATCCATTTTTCTCCTGTTCACTGCTACTGGCCCCATCAGATAGCTCTCTATTCACTACTTATTTGAGTGTCCACATTTTGAAGCTGCAACAAACAAAATATATATATATATATTATTACAGACTAATTAAGTGATAATGTTTAGGATTAATTGATCAATTGTTTAGTCTATAAAATGTCAGAAAACAAAAGAAAGTTGGGTAACACTTTACTTGAAGTTATCTATATAAAAGTGACATGACACTGTCCCCTAACCCTAACTCTAAGCCTAACTCTAACCCTAACTTGATCATGACAAAACCGAATGACACTCACTAAAAGAAGCGTTATGTCATAAACGTTTATGACTTGTTTATAATGTTTATGACACGTTCATGACAGTGTCATGTCGCTCTTATGTAGCTACCTTCAAGTAAAGTGTAACCGAAAGTTGTGAGTAAGTCCGGGTGAATTCTTAAAAAGCACTTTTTTTTTTTTTCTGAGTTGAAATTTGTTCAACTTAACAATGAATTTTAAATGGTAAATCCTCACATTTTAGAAGTTGTAACTGGAGAATGATTGCTCTTTTAAGTTCAAAATTATACAATTATTTTCCTGTTGGTTGACTTAGCGTCTCAGCAATAGTCTGAATTCTCCACGTAACATTTATACGTGCTCCCACAATGCAACAAACAAAGTTGTGTCCATGGCACTTCTCGCTGTTAACAAACCCATTGATAGATGCCGTAGCACACTACTGATGTCCATAGACGAGGGATGTACTATATCCTATTGGCCGATAAACGAGAAAGTTAACATATTGTTATTGTTCTGATAATGGGATTTCATGCAAAGCCTTTTTGCGATAGGGTTAGGTGTTATTGGATTTGCATAATACATAAGTTTATCAATAGGGAGACCAAGGCAAGCCTCCATATTTAAACAAACTGCGGATATATTGTTACACACTCGTTTACAATAATTCAATCTATTGTTTGCTCTACTGACAGCGAAAGTTGGTGTCGCTAGTAGAACTGTAAAGCTGAATCGATTAATCGCTTAGTTGTCAACCAATAAATGAATCGCCAAAAAAACAATCTATTAATCGGTTTCAGTCATTTTGTTTTTATGAAAAAGTAAAAATTCTATAATTATATCTTCTTAAATGTGAATATTTTCTAGTTTCTTCACTCCTCTGTGACGGTAAACTAAATATCTTTTGAGTTGTAGACCACTGATCATCAGGTTTCACCGCTCTTTGAAAGGTTATAGACCAACAACTAATCCAGATATCGAGAAAAATAATGGACTATGAAAATAATCGTTAGTTGCTAGTGGAAAAATTTAAAAAGTGTGTGTGACATGAAGAGTTAACTATTGAGTGTCTGTTTGTATTGAGCGACTGAGGGAGTGATTTCAGACCCAGCCGATGGATCACACATCATTCTGTTTTCCATTAACCCTCAAATGGTTTTCACAAGAGCATGTCCATATTTATTTACTACTACAGGTCATACAATGTATGGGAGGAGAACTGGGGCATTTTCATGCCTTGAAAAGTTTGAAAATTGCCAAAACTTTAGTAAAATATTGCAATAATGATTGTGATTTAGCTGGTTTTAAACCCTGCGGTCAGTGGTGTACTCTAATGTATTTTAGTAGGTATACTGTACTGTATATAAATATATTGGCCTATATATATATATATATATATATATATATATATATATATATATATATATATATATATATATATATATATATATATATATGCCAGAATCTGCCTTTGGGGGGTGGTGGGGGTGGCGCTTCAAAAACTTAATTTCCTGCATTCGGATACACTTTTATGCACCAATTTATGGTGGAAATCCCTTTTATTTAGCCTATGCGAAGATGAAAAACAGAGATGTCAATTCAAAATATATCAAAAATATAATGGAAAGTATGTTGTTGTGGGTCATTGGGCATTTTTAAGTGGGTAGATGGAACTCCTGGAGCTTGTGGGTATACCTGCGTATCACGTAGACTACACCACTGCCTGTGGTTATTTAACAGATTGTGATGGTTGCTCCAGGGAGGAGAAATGTTCCTCCGTGGAGGGATGGGAACACAAATCCTCATATCAAAAGGAATTATGGACTGGATGGAGAGAAAAGAAAGAGAGAAAGTAAACAGTCAAACCTCTTGAGTTCAGACTCAATGGTGACAGAAATGTTTGAACAATATTTTAATGAGTGTTTGGATTTCGACTGCAGAAAAAATGTAAGTTTGTCGTTGGATTTAACGGTAAAAGCCTCGAGGGAATTTTGTCTCATTGGAAGAGAGATCCATTGTGGGGGAAAATGATCACACAAAAGCAATATACCATCTGTTTGAATCATGTGTTAGATAAGGAGTAACTCATCATGTAATTATAAATGATATGTTGTTTTCACAATGCCGTTTGTTACCGCGGACAAACTGAACTTGTATGTCTTTGTATCATCTCATGTTTATATCACGTTTGGGTGCATTTTGTTTCTTTTAGAGGATGAAGGTTTTCTTCAGGCCTGTGTGTCCAGCAGATTTTTGTATGTTTTAATTTTCTTGATGATATTTTGATCATTGATGATCATTTGTTTATCTGAAGGAAAAATGAGCAAAGAGATTTTTGAAGAATATGAACAAAAGTATAATCTATTTCAGTCTGTCAGCTAAAGGAATGCTGTGTTGTGCTGCCATCTTGTGGACTGTCTGAAACAGCAGTAGCAGCTGTTGTGCACTGATACATGTATGTATAAAACCAGTGATGTGGAAGGAATGATTATATAGCGTATGCGTTTTGCCAAAAAATGTGCAATTTACACTAACATAATAAATTTGGGAGTGTTTACCTCTGGCTCTGCAGGTGGTGCCGAGGCTCTTTTCTTTTTGTCTTCTCGTCCATCGCGGATGCGGCTGAAGTTCCCCTCGAGCAAGGCAGCGGAAACTTCAGTCACTCCTGGCTGAGGAAGGCTGAGGCTGGTCTGAGCTGCTCTCAGGTCAGATTGTGTATCTCACAAACATCAATATTACCAGTCAACTGAAGACACATTCGGTACAAAATGCATCTTAAAGGCTCTGAAAACATGGTTTCTCAAACTGTTTTGTACTTTTGAATGATGGGATCCTAAATGAAAGCTCTACCTTCTGCAGAAGTCAGAAGGGTTTTAGATATATTTTCACCGCTTTACCTCACCTTGCTGTCAGACAGACTTTTTTTTTTAAACAATGTTTTTATTAATTTTCATTGCAAATAAAACAATGTCAACAACCTCAACCTTATCTTGCCCAGACAGCACTTTTTGATAGGGAACTAAAGCCGTTTATATGCCTATTTGCTCTCTTCAAAGCCACCAGACTCCTTTGGCAAAAACAGTCATTTTAAGTATCCACTCTACCGCTGCCTGCATCGGTTAGTTTGTGTTATTGTGTGACTGGTGAATCCCAACTAACCCTTTTTAAATCGCCAGTGTCACACAATAACACAAACAAACTAACTGATGGAGGCAGCGGTAGAGTAGCTACTCCCGTGTCCCGCGAGGTAAAATTACCGATTTTTGCCAAAGGAGTCTGGTGGCTTTGAAGAGAGCAGAGATAACGGCTTCAGTTCCCCGTCGTTAAAGGGCCGTCTGACAGAAAGGTAAAGGCGCAAAAATATTCTAAATATAGCGTACACTTATTGATATTACTGACTCGGTACTCCTGCCCGCTTCTCCAAACTGGGGGGCGTGATGACCCCCATCTACTGTAGCTAACACACTGACTATGGAGAAGTAGCTTTAAAGCATCTGAACTATCCCTTTAAATATGTATAGTTGCTTATTTAATCATAAGTACATATAGTGTTATGGAGACATATTTGAAAACCAAGTTATCAGAGGCTTTAGACCAATCTTAAGATGTTTTTATGATAGTAGTGCTGATATTTTGGTACCGTTTACAAAGCGATACTTTCCAAGCCTCAACATCATTCTGCTCAGTGAAAACATCCAACTGAAGTAACGATACTCAAAACACAGTTTTGAGTAGAAAGGAACTTTAAAATGTTCGGTAAATACATATCGAGCATGTGTAACTAGAAGATTCTCAGAGCCTGACGTAAAGAAACAGGTCGGCCCATTAGTAACATAAAAAAAAATGTTTTGCCGTAACTTCTAGTACCACAGAAATAAATATGTCTGATACCTTCCGGGTAACGAGTCCTAAAATATCCCTCTGCTTAAAGATTTAATAAACTCTGTAAATGGATAGTGGCAGTGATGAGCATCATATCCAGTGATGTTTTTCAGGAAATGTTTCTGGGCAAAAATGACTGAAATTAAATGTGGAAACGTTTGTTTTCTTAGCTTAAACTTTTTATGGAAATGTTATTGTCTGATTTGACGTTAAAAATGTTTACATTCATGTGCCGTTTTGATAAAATAAAGTAAAAGAAATGGTACTTTGTGTATATCTGCTAAAAATGACAATAAAAAGTCACTTATTCATTTAAGTCATGTAAGCATGAGTCATTAATGTAGTTGAGCGGTGATTATAACCAAATTTAAAAATGCTTTCATCGTCCAAATTATTACCCAACAACCAGGAATAAGGCTCAGGCTTTACTAATTTTGAGGAATATTTGATAATATTTTTATTCAACTATCAAAATCATGATCAGGGCAGGTCCTGCTCAAAGCAAACTGTTAATCCATGTTTCCTTGATTTTAATTTTCCAAGTTTATGGCCACGCACTTTAGAGGATAAAATGAAGAAAAACATTACAATACTTTTCAGAAGGTCAATAAACTAAAAAGAGCATCATGTGCATATATTTAATTGAGGAAATGTTTGGTTCTCTGGGGCCTTAATACTGTACTTTTATTCTCAAAAGTTTTCCCTTAATCCCTTCTGCAAACTAGGGCTAGTCTAGGCTGGTTATTGAGTTTTGCTTCCATTCTCCAAACTCTCTGTGGCTCTCAGGTTTTAATATTTGTCTTGGCTCAGCTGTGGGAAAAGAACGTAATAAAATCTAAGGAGTAAAAGCCTTTAATTCTGGCTCTGATCCAGAACCATAATACCATCCCACACAGTATGATGGTCCTGGATGGCCATCTCTTGGAACCTGGACACTTAATCATAGGCTTTTAAAATTCATTACAGAAAGGAAGTTGAAAATACAATCTGACGAGATGATAGGCAATCTTTGTAGTGACTTTTGAAAAACAATAACGTCAGGAGGGTGTAAACTGACAACAGCTGCAACCACGAAAGGTCTCCCCCTTTAAAACTGAAATGAGACCTTTCTTGGTCATATTAAAACATGCTTTTTTTTTTTTTTACTATGAAACTGACGGGCATCATATATATTTTTTCCAACATTCCTCCTGTAACAGATTTCCTGAGCTGCTGAGTAACCAAAATGTCCAATTTCCATAAAAAGGCCATCCAGGATCACGTTTCAGTGTGTAGTATCAGTCCCGGGTCAAGGCTACCTTAATTCCAAGTTTAGATATTCCCCACTTTAAAAAAGGTATAGAATAAGTTGCAAGTGTCATTTCAGTTATTTTTATTTTAAAGATTTACATGGAGATAAAGTAGCTGCATCAGGTGACAACTTCAACCAGATTGGAAAAACACCTTAATGAGAATAAAATACAATAAAAGAAAAAAAATAGAACCACGGCATCATTTAGTAGTACTGTAGGACATTTGGCAACTTGTCTCAAAGTAAAGCCTAAATGTTAAAGGGCAGGGACACACTGACAGCTGCTTTACCTACAGCTCAGAGACAGAAATGGCTTTCACACACACTGAGGACTGGACTAGTGATTCTTGTGTGTAGAATGACTTGAGTTTTCTGACCAGATGTTCTTTAAAATGTTCGACATAATTGAGCAAATGATTTTCTGTTACTAAAAGATGTGACTCCGAATAATCACTTTCCTAATCCTAAGTGTGTGTGTGTTCGCATGACACGCACTGAGTCCTCACAGGCTCGAACATTCAGCTTCATACGCTTGTTATCGCATCAGCTACACGATGGTATTTGTTAACCTGCGTTGGAAAATTAATGAACAGATATAAAACAGACAGATTTTAGTCATCATACAAGGTGTCACACTGCTGTCACACAAAATCAGAAACATTAATGACCCCTGTGGGGAAACACATTAGATCGTGGACGGCATCTAAAATGCATTCTGGTCCACCAGAGGCAGACCAACTGAGGAAATGTTTTTAGTTCCAGTAGAAAAAAAGACTATTAAATGTGTTGTTCAACTAAGAAAAGCCAACATGCATAATAAATATATTTGTTAATATGTTTTTAGCGCTCAACAGGAGAGTTGGGAGTTTAGAAATGCGCAAAGCCACAAATTAAATGGGTTAATTGAGTAAATACAGAAATAATTTAACTTGTAATGACACCCTATTAACAGTTATTATTTAGTAGCAACAGGGAAATTTGTCTATTTCAGCTTGTTTACGCTAATTACCCGCAAACACAAGTTTGATTTTTAACTCATCGGGCTATTCGACATTTAGTAATACAAGCCATTACAGTTTTATATATTTGTCGCAGTTGTTACATGAATATCAGTGCACAGCAGGGAATGCAGCTAATAGAGGATTTTCAGTTGGGTCACAAATCTGGCGCCATAATAGAGGTCCATATAGTTGAGATTTGGCTCTCCGGTAGCTGAAAAACCTGGTTGTTAAACATCTGTAAAAAAATTCAGAAACGTTTGTCAGTCTGACAAATTTAGATATTGTCGCTGCCGGGCTGAAATATACATTTACTGATGATATGATACTATTTTTGTATTATTAATCTGAATCAGCAAAGTACCTCATGTTGTCAGATAAATTTAATGAAGTAACAAAGTACAATATATAGGCTTCCAAATTCTAGTGCAATAGAAGTAAAAAGTTTGATAAAATGGAAATACAAGTAAAATTTTTCCAGGACTTGTACTTTACGTAAACATACACTTTAACAATTTTCCAGCTCTGTGTCATCTTTGTGTGAGCAGTGTTTAACAGTTCATCTGCACACACTGCCATGACACAGAGCTCAAGTACCTATCTCTTTAAATATAGGTACTTGAGTAAATGTACTAAGGGCTGTACATTAGGTAGTGTCCAAATGATAAATTTAAGCTAAATTCATGTTAAGCTAAACTTTTTAAACTCAAGAAACGTCCTTTGAATTGTTTTGAGACAACCAAATGTAGTCACGCTAGAGAGCCGAAGACCTCCAACATGGCTGCCAGAGTGTTAAACCACCTGAAAACCTCTAAATACTGAACAGTTGGTGTTTGATGGCTAGTGAGCACAGACAGGTTAGGACTAAATCAAGCTAGATTTTGGACCAGTTTACATACTGTTCCCTTTCCAAAAAAATTACACTTTTTAGTTGTCCCTGTATTGGGAAAGTGAACTAACAGTCTGTGGATTTTCATTTTAGTATGCTAAAAATGATTTTCATTATCCATTAATATGACATTTCTTTTCTTAATCATTATGTTTAGAAAATTCATACTGCTTGTTTTAGTCCTTTTAATTCATTAAAGTAATCAGATTAACTGCAGCACAGTCCCAACACTGAAGCTGTGACTCGTCCACAACCGTTTACATCTGTGCTAACCAAATACAACTCACCCTCAGCACACTGGCATCACTACAACAGACCAATGCACTAATCCACATTACTCCAATTACTATAGCTAAGTAGTAACACGGAACCTGTAATAACAACCTCTATTACTACCATGGACTTGGAAGTGAATGCTAACACGCAGTTGGTAGATTAGCAACATGTTAGAAGTTGAACAATGAACAGGGACAGAGGGTTAAGTGAACCTGGAGGCCAACAAAGTCAAAATAATGTCTGTCTGCAGGAGTACTTAACAAAAGTTAATAGTTCGCGAAGCAGGTTATGTTTCAGCTCGGGTTTGTCTGTTGGTCTGTCTGTCAACAGAATTACGGAAAAACTACTGCCCCAATTTTCCTGAACCTTGGCAGAAGGGTGTAGCATGGGCCAAGGAAAGAACCCATTACATTTTGGAGTGGATCTGAATCATGGTGTGGAAACACAAACCATTATTCACTTTCGTTAACATTGCGACATAGGGCATACCTTGGCGGGGGTCTGCACTCTACGAGTGCCCTTCTAGTTGTAACAGCTGTCGCTGATTGTTTCTTTGTCTCGTTTTGATATTCGTCCATTTTAGATTTTTTTTTCAAAACATTTAAAGTGCTTTACAGAAAATAAAGGCTGTGAATAATAATGTAACAATAAAAACCAAATTACTAAATGATTAAATAAATAAATATTGATCCAATATCCCTTACAATCTCTTTGATTTTCAGTTTGGAGGATAGAAGACAGGGTATTGTTTTTTGGTACAGCGAACAGCAGACTTAATTTAACACGTTGTAGGCATCCACAGTTCCTGGTCCACTACTGTTGACACTGTTAATATCCACTGCTGGGATATTATGGGCCTAACTGTTTTATACATTGAACAGCCAAAACGATCGTTTATATTGGGGCAAACTTTAAGAACATGCAGGTCAATCTACTTTTATGTGGTATTAATAACTTTACCTACTTAGTCGTAAATGCTGACCTTGTATACTCTGCCCAAACATATACTCTTTCAGTTTGCGTAGAAGTTCAGTTTTTCTTTCAGTCGGTCTTAATCGCACACCCCGTCTATGTTTTCACAGAGAAAAAAAATAAAATCCAGCATAATTTCAATTAAATAGAGAATATTTAAGTTAAATTCAGCACACAGGCTTTTGGCACCTTTTTAGTGGAAATGGGAGACTACGGGGGATGTAAAAGGATCGTATGACAAACAAAACGTACAAACACATCAAAATATAAATATGTACATAGAAATAATGATTTGATCTTTTGAAAATACTCCATCAATCCTTCCAGAATTTCCCCCTATGTCATCTATTGTTACTTATTCCCAATACTTCACACATTAACATTGAATTTGTCTTTCATTTGACTTGTTTCTGCTACAAGAGTGACCTTGTACAACGTGTTTGCCAAGGATGTCTTTTCACCCCTTTTCTCTTCTCCATATATTGAAGTTGCCCAAGTGAACTCATCTCGGATCAGCACCAGTGCTCCCAGTAGTAACCTCAGAAGGGAACTTGGCTATGTTGAAGTGCAATACTGACAGTTTTCAACTTGTAAGGGGCTGCAGGTTTCTTTCACCAGTTTCCCAAGCGATACATGTGGCACTGTGGGAAATTCTTCGCCTCAACAAGTCCATGACACTTTACGAACGATATACATTGTTGTTGGATGACTTTTATATCTGGACAAAAAGTTTGATAGATTCCCTTTACTCTGTATCAGTTCAGAAAAGAGATTTTCAAACTATGTACATACTTGGCTGTGATACCCAAAACTCTACCAACATTCACAAACAAATGGAGGGATTGTCATCCCTCATTTAAACAATTTTTCTTTGGCCAAAAGGTTTAATTTAGCATTTCTGTAATGACCATGATCAAATATCCCTTCAAAGTCGTGTTAGGTAATTTTAAAACTGATCCTGTATCAGTCTCCGGGCAACTTCTTCCTATCCTCGGCATCCATTTGATGTCACAGGCGTTTACTTGTGAATAACCATTTTGTGTCCCTTCAAGAGCATATTAGGTGAAATGCAGCCAGGGACGCAAAATGGCTCAAGTCAAACTAAACCCTCTTAGTCTCAGTGAATGCTCGGCGCCGATCGGTCATTGGTCGACGTTCTCTTGAGCCGGACGCCTCTTCGGATAGCCACCAGAAAATCCTCCACCTCGCTGTATTCGCTCTCCTCCAGGAGCTCCGGGAGAGGCTGGCGCTCCCACTCTGACACGCGACCACTGGGCTGCGGTGGTGGGGTGGGCGGATCCGAGCCCTCGCTCCGGTGCTGTGTCTCCCAGGAGCCAGACCTCGGTGACAGCGGCCCGCTGCTGCCTGGCGACAAAGGGGTGGTCGCGGGGCTGAGCGGGGTTCGCGGTGTGTTGCCATCCTCCGATGCTGCCCTGCTGGGGAAACCGGGATGCTCAGGCACAGTGGGAGTCTTGACTGGGATCATGGGGGGCTTGATGGGGATGGGGCCCAAGCTAAGGCCCCCGGAGGGTCGTCGCAGGTTCGGTTTGGAGGACGGAGTCCGTCGGATGGTGGCGACCCCCGGGGTGATTACGGCGGAGGGGTTGCAGGGCAGCCCAGCAGTGGAGGCCGGGCGTTTGGACTGGAACATGCGGCGGTAAGACTGACCGATGTCGCTGTTCCTGGGGATGGTGGAGGACTTATCAAAGTCGGAAGACTGCTGATGCTCGCCTTCCTGATCCACTCCCATGGAGTAGTAGTCACAGTCGGATACTGTAGGGAACAGAGAACAGTCCTATCATACCAGCTTTCGTAAACGCAACCGAAAGCAATATATTTACGCTTCTAATTAGATGTGTGCGCTGAGATTAAACGTGACAAGATTTCTCGTCGAGGTAAAATAAGTGTCTCGTGATATCAGTACACAGGTGCTGAGCAGCAGCCTTGAAATTAGCAGAGAAAATCCCCCGGCTGTTCTCCAAAGTTGACTCTGAGTTTACTTTTGCAGAGCGATAGCGGAAGAAAAAAGCTGTCTGTAAAACCCATTGTTAGAACGTCTCTCTCTCTCTCTCTCTCTCTCTCTCACTCTCTCTCTCTCTGGGCCGAGACACACAGGCGTCCACAGCGTGCAGTTCACTGTGGCGCTGTCTCGCTCAGACCATGCTCTCTCTTTCCTTTTTAAAATGAGCCGGAAAGCAGGCAGCAAAACCGTTTTGAAGAAAACACTTTACTTTTAATGACATTAAACAAAGAGAAATGTCCTCCCTTCGTCATTTAATGGTCATGAATCAATACGAGAGTAGCCTACGTCATTGTTTAGTGCTGCAATTAATAAAATGCAGAGGAGGAAATAGCATCTGTGAATTCATAAAAAAAAGTCATAATACAGTATGTCGAAACAACTCATAGTATAGTATGTCAAAACAACTCATAGTATAGTATGTCAAAACAACTCATAGTATAGTATGTCAAAACAAGTCATAGTATAGTATGTCAAAACAAGTCATAGTATAGTATGTCAAAACAACTCATAGTATAGTATGTCAAAACAAGTCATAGTAAAGTATGTTGAAAACCATGCTTTGAACTGCGTCTGTGTGTTGCCTGGTAACCATTCTGCTTAATTGCTTGGTGAAGAATGACTATTTGTAATCAATAATACATTGTATTTTGGGCGCCTGGGTTGCTCACCTGGTAGAGCGGGCGCCCATGTATAGAAGTTTACTCCTCGACACAGCGGCCGCAGGTTTGACTCCGACCTGCGGCCCTTTGCTGCATGTCATTCCCCCTCTCTCTCTCCCCTTTCTAATCTAAGCTGTCCCATACAAATAAAGGCCTAAAATGCCCCAAAAAAATCTTTAAAAAAAAACATTTTATTTTTTGTTTCTCTGTGTTTATTTAATGAAACATTAACAGATATATGTAGTAATGGTTTTACAAAAGCAATTAAACAAATATGATGTCATAAAAATTCATAGTACATTATGTCTAAAAAAGTTAAAAAAAAGTCAAAGCATAATGTCGACAAAAGTTAGTTTAGTATGTCAAAAAAATTCATAAAAAAGTCATAGTCAAATGTCAAAAAAGTCATAGTATGGTATTTCGAAAAAAAGGAAAAAGTTATAGTATGTTGAAAAAAGTCACAGGATAGTTTCTTCAAATCACAGTAATGTTTCTTCTTCTTTTCATGCATTTTAACCCTACTAAGTATTAGGCGAAATGGACAACTTGGGGTTCAGTGATTTACTCAGCTACACTTTGACATGTAGTCAGAGGATCCTGGGATTGAACAGCCAACCTTTTGGTTAGGGGGGCACTGGCTCTACCTCCGAACCACAACCCTGGATATGTAGGACATACTAAAAAATTCATAGTAAAGTATGATGAAAACCATGCTTTGAACTGCGTCTGTGTGTTGCCTGGTAACCATTCTGCTTAATGCCCCCTAGAACTACATTGCTTGGTGAAGAATGACTATTTGTAATTAATAAAACATTGTATTTTTGGTTTCTCTGTGTTTATTTAATGAAACATTAACAGATATACGTTGTAATGGTTTTATAAAAGCAATAAGCCAAATAGTATGGCACAAAAGTCATAATATATTAGTATATAAGTCATTAAAAAAGTCACAGTAGTATGTCTAAAAAATTCATAGTACGGTATGTTGAAAAAAGTCGTAGTATAGTATGTTGAAAAAAAATTCATAGTATAGTATGTCGAAGAAAGTCGTAGTATGTCTAAAAAATGCATAGTATAGTATGTCTAAAAAATTCATAAAATAGTCATAGTACAGTATGTCGAAAAAAAGTCGGAGTACAGTATGTCGAAAAAAAATTGGGGTATAGTATTTTGAAAAAAATAGAAAAGTCATAGACTAGTTTGTCGAAAAATAGTCATAGTATAGTATGTCCAAAGAAATTCATTAAAAAATTAAAGTATAGTATGTCGAAAAAAGTCATAGTACAATATGTCGAAAAAAAGTCAAAGAAGTCATAGTGTGAACCATGATTCTTGGCACAGCGGGGCAACTCCTCTGCAGTGAATTAGGAAAAGAAATAATTCCCTTGATTCTTTTCTTTCTTCTTCTGACCCTTTGTGGTCAGCTGTCACTTCTGTCCAAAATCCTTATAATCCCAATGGGAAATGTAGTTCCAGAGTACTTCACTCTGATCTGCGCAGTTACTAATTAACAGGCATGAGTACACACACATACAACACCAGAGATAAGAGGACGCCTGTATCCTCACATCACTATTGAATAAGACTTAATGTCTGTTTCTGTTCCTGACTATGTCATAAAGTCATAAAAAAGTCATAGTATAGTATAGTATAGCGTGTCGAAAAAAATTAATTAAAAAGTCATAGTATAGTATGTCGAAAAAATTCATAAAAAGCCATAGTATAGTATAGCATAAAAAGTCTGTTATAGTACATCGAAAAAAGTCATAATATAGTATATCGAAAAAAATCATAAAAAGAAGTCATAGAATAGTATGTCGGAAAAATTTATTAAAAAGCCATAGTATAGTATGTCGAAAAAAAATATATTAAAAAGCCATAGAATAGTATGTTGAAAAAATTCATAAAAAAATTCATAGTATATTATGTCGAAAAAATCCATGAAAAAAGTCATAATATAGTATATCGAAAAAAATCATAAAAAGAAGTCATAGAATAGTATGTCGAAAAAATTTATTAAAAAGCCTTAGTATAGTATGTCGAAAATATTCATTAAAAAGCCATAAAAAGTCATGTTATAGTACATCGAAAAAAGTCATAGAAAAGTCATAATATAGTATGTTGAAAAAATCCATGAAAAAAGCCATAGTATAGTATGTCGGAAAGATTTATTAAAAAGCCATAATATAGTATGTCGAAAAAATCCATGAAAAAAGCCATAGTATAGTATGTCGAAAAAATTAATAAAAAAAGTCATAGTATAGTATGTTGAAAAAATTAATAAAAAAGTCATAGTATAGTATGTTGAAAAAATTCATAAAAAAAAGTCATAGTATAGTATGTGGAAAAAAATGAATTAAAAAGCCATAGTATACTATGTCGAAAAAATTCATAAAAAAAAGTCATAGTATAGTATGCCGAAAATATTCATTAAAAAGCCATAGTATAGTATAGCATAAAAAGTCATGTTATAGTACATCGAAAAAAGTCATAAAGAAGTCATAGTATAGTATGTCGAAAAAAATTAATTAAACAGCCATTGTATAGTATGTCGAAAAAATTCATAAAAAGAAGTCATAGTATAGTGTGTCGAAAAAATTCATAAAAAAAGTCATAGTATAGTATGTTGAAAAAAATTAATTAAAAAGTTATAGTATAGTATGTAAAAAAAAAAAAATCATAAAAAAGTCATAGTATAGTATGTCGAAAAAATTCATAAAAAAGTCATAGTATAGTATGTGGAATACAAGTCAAAGAAGTCATAGAATAGTATGTCGAAAAAATTCATAAAAAAGTCATAGTATAGTATGTCGAAAAAAGTCAAAGAAGTCATAGAATAGTGTGTCGAAAAAATTCATAAAAAAAAGTCATAGTATAGATTGTCGAAAAAATTCATTAAAAAGATATGGTATGTCGAAAAAAATCATAAAAAAGTCATAGTATATAATGTGGAAAAAAGTCAAAAAAGACATAGTATAGTAAGTCGGAAAAATTCATAAAAAAAAGTCATAGTATAGTATGTCAAAAAAATTCATAAAAAAAGTCATAGTATAGTATGTCGATAACAATTCACTATACTATACAATTCATATACTATACTAATTAAAAATTAATTAAAAAGCCATAGTATAGTATGTAGAAAAAAAGTCAGAGAAGTCATAGAATAGTATGTCGAAAAAATTCATAAAAAAGTCATAATATAGTATGTCGAAAAAATTCATAAAAAAAGCCATAGTATAGTTTAGCATAAAAAGTCATGTTATAGTACATCGAAAAAAGTCATAAAGAAGTCATAGTATAGTATGTTGAAAAAATTCCCTAAAAAAGTCATAGTATAGTATGTCGAAAAAAATTAATTAAAAAAAAGTCATAGTATAGTATGTAGAAAAAAAGTCAGAGAAGTCATAGAATAGTATGTCGAAAAAATTCATAAAAAAGTCATAATATAGTATGTCGAAAAAATTCATAAAAAGAAGTCATAGTATAGTATGTTGAAAAAATTCATAAAAAAGCCATAGTATAGTATGTCGAAAAAATTCATAAAAAAAGTCATAGTATAGTATGTCGAAAAAATTCATAAAAAAAGTCAAAGTATAGTATGTCGAAAAAATTCATAAAAAGCCATAGTATAGTATAGCATAAAAAGTCTATGTTATAGTACATCGAAAAAAGTCATAATATAGTATATCGAAAAAAATCATAAAAAGAAGTCATAGAATAGTATGTCGGAAAAATTTATTAATAAGCCATAGTATAGTATGTCGAAAATAATTTATTAAAAAGCCATAGAATAGTATGTCGAAAAAATTCATAAAAAAATTCATAGTATATTATGTCGAAAAAATCCATGAAAAAAGTCATAATATAGTATATCGAAAAAAATCATAAAAAGAAGTCATAGAATAGTATGTCGAAAAAATTTATTAAAAAGCCTTAGTATAGTATGTCGAAAATACTCATTAAAAAGCCATAGTATAGTATAGCATAAAAAGTCATGTTATAGTACATCGAAAAAAGTCATAGAAAAGTCATAATATAGTATGTTGAAAAAATCCATGAAAAAAGCCATAGTATAGTATGTCGAAAAAATTAATAAAAAAAGTCATAGTATAGTATGTTGAAAAAATTAATAAAAAAGTCATAGTATAGTATGTGGAAAAAAATGAATTAAAAAGCCATAGTATACTATGTCGAAAAAATTCATAAAAAAAAGTCATAGTATAGTATGCCGAAAATATTCATTAAAAAGCCATAGTATAGTATAGCATAAAAGTCATGTTATAGTACATCAAAAAAAGTCATAAAGAAGTCATAGTATAGTATGTCGAAAAAAATCATAAAAAGAAGTCATAGTATAGTAAGTTGATAAAATTCATGAAAAAGTCATAGAAAACTATGTCAAAAAATTCATAAAAAAGTCATAGTATAGTATGTTGAAAAAAATTAATTAAACAGCCATAGTATAGTATGTCGAAAAAATTCATAAAAAGAAGTCATAGTATAGTAAGTTGATAAAATTCATGAAAAAGTCATAGAATACTATGTCAAAAAATTCTTAAAAAAGTCATAGTATAGTGTGTCGAAAAAATTCATAAAAAAAGTCATAGTATAGTATGTTGAAAAAAATTAATTAAAAAGTTATAGTATAGTATGTAAAAAAAAAAAAATCATAAAAAAGTCATAGTATAGTATGTCGAAAAAATTCATAAAAAAGTCATAGTATAGTATGTGGAATACAAGTCCAAGAAGTCATAGAATAGTATGTCGAAAAAATTCATAAAAAAGTCATAGTATAGTATGTCGAAAAAATTCATAAAACAGTCATAGTATAGTATGTCGAAAAAAATTAATTAAAAAGCCATAGTCGAACAAATTCATAAAAAAAGTCATAGTATAGTATGTCGAAAAAATTCATTAAAAAGACATAGTATCGTATGTCGAAAAAATTCATAAAAAAGTCATACTATAGTATGTCGAAAAAATGTATTAAAAAGCCATAGTATAGTATAGCTTAAAAAGTCATGTTATAGTACATCGAAAAAAGTCATAAAAAAGTCATAATATATTATGTCGAATAAATTCATGTCGAAAGAATTAATTAAAAAGCCATAGTATAGTATGTCGAAAAAATTCATAAAAAAGTCATAGTATAGTATGTCGAAAAAAGTCAAAGAAGTCATAGAATAGTGTGTCGAAAAAATTCATAAAAAAAAGTCATAGTATAGATTGTCGAAAAAATTCATAAAAAAAAAGTCATAGTATAGTATGTGGGAAAAATTTATTAAAAAGCCATAGTATAGTATGTTGAAAAAATTCATTAAAAAGATATGGTATGTCGAAAAAAATCATAAAAAAGTCATAGTATATAATGTGGAAAAAAGTCAAAAAAGACATAGTATAGTAAGTCGGAAAAATTCATAAAAAAAAGTCATAGTATAGTATGTCAAAAAAATTCATAAAAAAAGTCATAGTATAGTATGTCGATAACAATTCACTATACTATACAATTCATATACTATACTATACTAATTAAAAATTAATTAAAAAGTCATAGAATAGTATGTAGAAAAAATTCATAAAAAAGTCATAATATAGTATGTCGAAAAAATTCATAAAAAGAAGTCATAGTATAGTATGTTGAAAAAATTCATAAAAAAGCCATAGTATAGTATGTAGAAAAAATTCATAAAAAAAGCCATAGTATAGTATGTCGAAAATATTCATTAAAAAGCCATAGTATAGTTTAGCATAAAAAGTCATGTTATAGTACATCGAAAAAAGTCATAAAGAAGTCATAGTATAGTATGTTGAAAAAATTCCCTAAAAAAGTCATAGTATAGTATGTCGAAAAAAATTCATAAAAAAAAAGTCATAGTATAGTATGTGGGAAAAATTTATTAAAAAGCCATAGTATAGTATGTTGAAAAAATTCATAAAAAAAGCCATAGTATAGTATGTCGAAAATATTCATTAAAAAGCCATAGTATAGTATAGCATAAAAAGTCATGTTATAGTAGATCGAAAAAAGTCATAAAGAAGTCATAGTATAGTATGTTGAAAAAATTCCCTAAAAAAGTCATAGTATAGTATGTCGAAAAAAATTAATTAAAAAGCCATAGTATAGTATGTCAAAGAAATTCATAAAAAATAGTAGTATAGTACGTCGAAAAAAATCATAAAAAGGTCATACTATAGTATGTCGAAAAATGTCATATTTAGTTTGTATCATGTCATAGTATAGTGTGTGTGTGCGTGCGTGCGTGCGTGCGTGCGTGCGTGTGTGTGTGTGCATGTGCGTGCATGTGTGTGTAAAATTCATAAAAAGAAGTCATAGTATAGTATGTCGGAAAAATTAATTAAAAAGTCATAGAATAGTATGTCAAAAAATTCATAAAAAAGTCATAGTATAGTGTGTTGAAAAAATTCATAAAAAAAGTCATAGTATAGTATGTTGAAAAAAATTAATTAAAAAGTTATAGTATAGTATGTAAAAAAAAAAACCATAAAAAAGTCATAGTATAGTATGTCGAAACAATTCATAAAAAAGTCATAGTATAGTATGTGGAATACAAGTCAAAGAAGTCATAGTATAGTATGTCGAAAAAATTCATAAAAAAGTCATAGTATAGTATGTCGAAAAAATTCATAAAAAAGTCATAGTATAGTATGTCAAAAAATTCATAAAAAAGTCATAGTATAGTATGTCGAAAAAATTCATAAAAAAGTCATAGTATAGTATGTCGAAAAAAATTAATTAAAAAGCCATAGTCGAACAAATTCATAAAAAAAGTCATAGTATAGTATGTCGAAAAAATTCATAAAAAAGTCATAGTATAGTATGTCGAAAAAATTTATTAAAAAGCCATAGTATAGTATAGCTTAAAAAGTCATGTTATAGTACATTGAAAAAAGTCATAAAAAAGTCATAATATATTATGTCGAATAAATTCATGTCGAAAGAATTAATTAAAAAGCCATAGTATAGTATGTCGAAAAAATTCATAAAAAAGTCATAGTATAGATTGTCGAAAAAAATTCATAAAAAAAAAGTCATAGTATAGTATGTGGGAAAAATTAATTAAAAAGCCATAGTATAGTATGTTGAAAAAATTCATAAAAAAAGTCATAGTATAGTATGTCGAAAAACAAATTATTAAAAAACCATAGTATAGTATGTTGAAAAAAGTCAAAGAAGTCATAGAATAGTAAGTCAAAAAATTCATAAAAAAGCCATAGTATAGTATGTCGAAAAAATTCATTAAAAAGCCATAGAATAGTATGTCGAAAAAATTCATTAAAAAGCCATAGTATAGTATGTCATTTGCATATTTGTCTAGGTAGCCGAGCTGTCAGAGCTGTAAATGAGCTTGACGTTCAGCAGCCACTAGTCATCCAGTTCAGTGCGCAACAAGTTTCATCCACAGTTTTGCCAACCGGATACGGCAAAAGTTTAATCTATCAACTAGCTCCGCTACCTTCTTCGTTGCTCTGCCTGGTTGTAGCGCTATCCTATTGCGTGCAGAGGGAATTTGAAAGACAACCGTTTATCCCGCCCCTTGGATTGAGCCCTGCCAATGGTGAGTTCCCAGACCCAACATCTGGATGTGGGTCTGGCTTGTCAGGCTAAGATAGGCATATCACCCGATGCGGGATGCAATATTACGAATCCCACTATGGCCACGCCAAGACCGGCCCTTCAACAGCATTTATTGGCCAGGCGTCCATGCTTACGCAAGGTAACGTAACCCCATTGGTACAGGTCCTATCCCCTGACCAATCGGCTATCCTAACCTTAACCACTCAAGATCAAATGCCTAACATCAACCAATCGAGCTGCTTCGTAGGGCGGGTCTTGGCGTGGCCATAGTGGGATTCAGAATTTCGCATGCAGAATAGGATATAACATCACACAAAGATCAACTTAAATAGACATAATAAAACAAATGGACAACTCATTCAAAAAAATCACTACCTCGTAAAATGGCGATTAATACCTTTTAATACCTTTTAATGGCCTTCATTATTACTAATTTTATTTACTACCTTTTAATACTTTTTAAAACCCCGCGGACACCCTGCATAGTATAGTATGTCGAAAAAAATTCATTAAAAAGCCATAGTATAGTATATCGAAAAAAATAATTAAAAAGTCATAGTATAGTATGTCGAAAAAATTCATAAAAAAGCCATGGTATAGTATAGGATAAAAAAGTCATGTTATAGTACGTCGAAAAAAAGTCATGTTATAATATGCCGAAAAAAAGTCATGTTATAATATGTTGAAAAAAATTCATTAAAAAGCCATTGTATAGTATGTTGAAAAAATTCATAGTATAGTATATCAAAATATTTCATAAAAACAGTCATAGTGTATTACTGTACGTCGAAAAATTCATAAAAACAGTCATAGTATAATATGTCGAAAAAAAGTCATGTTATAATATGTTGAAAAAATTCATTAAAAAGCCATTGTATAGTATAAGCATAAAAAGTCATGTTATAGTACGTCGAAAAAAGTCATAGTATAGTATGTCGAAAAAATTTATTAAAAAGCCATAGTATAGTATGTCAAAGAAATTCATAAAAAATAGTAGTATAGTACGTCGAAAAAAATCATAAAAAGGTCATACTATAGTATGTCGAAAAATGTCATATTTAGTTTGTATCATGTCATAGTATAGTGTGTGTGTGCGTGCGTGCGTGCGTGCGTGCGTGTGTGTGTGTGTATGTGCGTGCATGTGTGTGTATGTGTGTGTGTGTGTGTACCTTGTGATGGGATGGTGTCCTCTGAGCAGCAGGGTGTGTTGGTCTGGCTGCTGTAGCCACTGGAGCCCTGCAGGGAGTCTCTGCTGGAGCCGTGGATGTCCAGCTGGAGGCCTCGGGCCAGCGCTCGGGCCAACTCCTCGTGGGCCTCCCTGTCCTCCTGCCGGGGTCAAGACACACACACCACACACACACACACACACACACACACACACACACACACAGTATATGACATTATTAGTTTGACGTGCTTTTCTTTCCTTCAATAATTTGACAGCACAAAGAAACCTGAAATGTCACTAAACTATCAGTTGGGATTGTTAAAAATCTCTAAAGTAATACAAAAAAATTAGTTCAAAGAAATCAATAAAAAAAAAAAAAATCATTAAAGTATAAAACTAGAAAAAGTGGTTAGGAGTGGAAAAGTTTTTGTTACTTCTTCCTACTCCTTTTTGAACATTGAAATCCTTTGAATCAGTTAACTGGAAGTTTGAAAGATATGTTTGCTGATTTTGTTTGTGTTGTTGTTGTTTTTTTACATGTTGATAATAAACTAAATAAATAAAAAAAATGGATTTGTTTTTTAAACTCTTTAAATGTCCGTCCAATCAGAAAGCTGCCAGTAACATGATACAACATCAACATGATTTAAAACCTCATCTTACTCTGGGCGATGTCGCAGAGTGGCTTCCTTTAACCCCTTGCGGCTCATCCCCTGATATGGAGACGTCGGCGCCGTGGTGGCTGCTGGGATCTGTAGTCTCTCTCCGGTCCCTGCTCCTCTTCAGGGTGTTGACCATTGACTGGTCATAAGGGCCCGGTTTGGCCCAGTCCTACACAGACAGACAAGATCCCAGACAATGCAGCGTTACACTTTGCTGCTTTTCACAGTTACGGAATCCCTTTGTCTGGGTTTTGTAACTTTTGATTGGAATTTCTCATAAATTGTTATGTATTGTTATATTGTAATGTAAACATTTTATTGACTAAATATCCCCAAAAAAAGGGTTAGAATCAAGGGCAACTGGACTAGCTTAAAGATGCTTAGAAGACTTTCGTCTCTCATCCAAGAGACTTGGAGATTTTCTACTTAAGAAACTTTATACTATTTATTTAAACAATTTAGAAAATTATGACAAAAGTTTCCCAAATAACAGTATCACCCAAATTTGATTTAAGTAAGGTTTCAGCAGGGGTTTTTTCAAATAGCAATACGAGCAACAAAATTGAGCATATGATGGCGATTTGAAGCTTCAGCGAGCAACTATTTGGGATTTTTTTTTTTTTACATGATAATTTACTGTAACAATAAATGTTTATCAAAATTAGGATCCACTTCATTTTTTGTGAGTTCAACTTATTTTTTACAGACCGCTAATAAATCAAAACCCTGGTTTAAAAAAGCAGCCGCTTTAATCTGAACTACAACCGAAATCTGACCACAGAATTATCAAAAATAAGTTACAAAAAATGATGAAATCAGGACAGAAATTAAGACCGGTGTTATTATAATAGAGAGCAAAGCTGTCTGTAAAGTGCTGTTAGGGTTATTTGAAGCCGAAAGAAAGTTCTCCTTTCAGCTTTCAAAGTGAGCACAGAAAGAAAATATAATTCAATTAAATCATTAAAAGCAAAAAAAAAAAAAGAGTGGAAGATGAAAGGAGGATTAAAAAGAGGTGAAGGAGGAAGACATCGGGGAGAACGAGGATCAAACCTTCCAGGACGGGACTCTGGATGACGGGATCAATCCGAGAGGCGGGAACTCTCCCGATTGGCCGGAGCCTGAACGAGACCACGGCCACGTGGGGGAAACGGACGAATAGGAGGGCGAAGAGATGGGAGAGGTGGTGGAGGTGAAGAATGGAGAGTGGAGATGGGGGTCCTGGGCCTGCAGTACCACTCCGTGCAGACAGAGGGCAGCGTGATGGTCAAAACCATTCGACAACTGAAGGTGAGTGGATGTGGGAGAGGTAGAAACACAATTCGAGAAATTAAAGATGGCGGTTATGACTGTTGAGGATGTGAACATATGGCGCTAAAAGTCTCATAAGACTCTGAAACACAAGTCACAAAGGAATGCAGAGTAATTTGTATCTGTAAATGCATATAACTTGTATTTCGTCATATAGATCAACTTAGTATTGTTTAATGGACTTATTTCTGTAAATCTTCTATTTGTGTGGATCTTTCTTATCCCTCCTGTTGTCCTCGGGTCAGAGTTGACCCATTTTCAAAAATTTGGTTTTCTTTCAACCAAATGGTCAAAAAAAGTAACGTGGATGGTTCCATACAACGCTCTTCACAAGTTAAATAAATGACCAGTTCACTACTTTCATTGAATTATTGAACTTTACAGCATTTGAGAAAAAAAAAATGATAAAAGAACGTTGAAAAATGTGACAAAAACTTCAAATGCAGTGCAGACGAAATCAACAAAGATATTGAAAAAAAAGTGACAAAAAAACTTGGAAAAAAGTAACAAAAACGTCGTAAAAACTTGAAAAACGCAGAGTCGACCGATTAGACGCACAGACACAACACACATTTACAGATATGAATCCCTCTGCATTCATTGGTGCTTTGTGTTTCACGAGTTGCAAATTCATATGAGACTGTTTTAGCGCCATATGAAAACATAATGCACAGGAGTGGAGGGTGGAGGTGCTACATGGAAAAATCCTCACATTTTAGAAAATGGAAACAATCCAAACAGTTCTGTAAATCATCTAAGTTATATTTTTGGGTAGTTTAATTTCTAATAGAAACTGCATGTGTTTTGTGCGCAAAACTCTTAATATGTAGAGTAACAGTAACTACAGCTGTCAGAGGATGTAGAGGAGTAAAAAGTATAGCAAAGTAGAAAGTTGCATTGAAAGTAGAGACTCAAGTACAGTACAAGTACCTCAAATTTGTACTTAAGTACAGTACTTGGGTAAATGTGCTTAGTTATACCCCACTACGGAATTTATGTCCCTGCTCGCAGATGGTTCCATTTTGAATCTGGTGTTTAATCCATCGATTTGTGTTTCCCATTACACAAACCTGAGCCCAAAAGTATCTCAAACACTAAACAACCGTTTTCTGGGATGTTTAACCTCTACACAACTTACCCTAACCCCGCTTGTTTTTGGTGGAACATTTGCACCCCGCGAAAGAAAACGGCACACGCAGTATTAAAGGTGCTCTAAGCGACGTTGGGTGCCGTCACTTCTTGTTGACGTTCAAAGTATTGTCAAACAAAACGGAGGCTAGCTCGCCCCTCCCTCCTCCTCTTCTTCTCGTACCCTCCCCCTCCTTTACGATCACTAACCCCCCAAAGCCCACCCCCAAACTCATTCTTCTCGGTTATTGTCTGAAACGCTGGAAGACTGTTTGTTATGTTTGGTGGTGCAGGTAGGCCAGTTTGTTTTTGTTGGCGTTTGTGGAGCCTGGGCTGTCTACAGAGACCACGCTTTTTTTACAGTGTGTTCAGGGGACAGGCAGCTAGCGGACAGCGAGGAGATGTTTGCTGTATGTGACAACATTTTTTTGTTTAGAGCCCCTTTAAATAAACTTAACTTTTTACACAATACAGTAACGTGAGCTATTTAAATTAGCTGATACATGGTTAAACGTCATTTTCTCTTACCAGTGTATCGCTGTGTGTACGTTCCACAGCAATCTGACCAATCGGTCCCACAACGTCCCAGTTAGAGTGGAAATGGCGTAAACATATTCTTTGTAAATCTTTACAGTAATTCCCCGAAAGAACCAGGCAGGCCTGCCCTATTCCACGATCCACATTTTCTACAAAACCATTTACAGCGTGAGTTTGTTTGTTGTGGTTGTCAGGCAATTCATCTGGAAACGTACTTCCATTGATGTAGACTAAACTCGGCCTGACACCGATCCTTATGATCACCACAAGACATCTCTACTATTAGATTTGGTAAGGGATTTAAAAGGATTCAATAAATGGATCTGATACATGGCACTGAACCCCAACCGTAGCCTTCCTTTGGATTTTACACTGCATAAAAACTACTTTTAAAAGATTAGACCAAGCAATCAACATCATTGTGGCAACGAATGCTCAAAAGCTCCATGTGGCCCCTTTAAACCCAAAATTTAAAAAATAGAAGAGTGTGAGTCGCTGGCACCACAGACCCAAAAACCTTATAGGGGTGTGTGTGAGTGTGTGTCTTTTCATGTGTAGATGTTCACCTGTTGTAGCCCAGAGCGGGGCTCGCTGTGAGAGGGTGAGGAAGAGGAGGAAGAGGAAGGCTCCTCGGGTAAAGGAGAGACACACGACTGCAGCAGAGCCATGCAAAGCACACACACACACAGAGGGCGGCCAAGAAACCACAGATAAACAGACAGGAAAAAAAGAAGCAGAATCTCCGTGTTAATAAGTCCAGCAGCATAAGACCTCAGCAGAATAATTGCGAAGTGAAGGAACAGAGCGAGAGAACAGGAAGCAAGAAGGAGGAGTGATACATGAAGCAGGAGCAGGTTCAGCAGGCGGAATGAAAAGCTAACAACTGTGGGAAATATCTGCACACATCTCAGAGACTGAATATGAAGCGGTGTTTTCATTCAGTCAAACACATAGTGATTAACTGCAGTTTAGTAAGTATTTCATATAACTTTAAGTCTCATTCAATGCGTACATGACTATTTTTTTATTAATAAGGGAACAAATTCCACTAATGAACCCTGACAAAGCACACCTGTGAAGGTAAAACCATTTCAGGTGACTACCTCATGAAGCTCATTGAGAGAACACCAAGGGTTTGCAGAGTTATCAACAAAAGCAAAGGGTGGCTACTTTGAAGAATCTAAAATATAAGACATGTTTTCAGTTATTTCACACTTTTTTGTTAAGTACATAATTCCATATGTGTTCATTCATAGTTTTGATGCCTTCAGTGAGAATCTACAATGTAAATAGTCATGAAAATAAAAAGGAAACGCATTGAATGAGAAGGTGTGTCCAAACTTTTGGCCTGTACTGTATGTCGGAAATATCTAAGGGATATATTGGAGGGAATGATCATTTGTGTATCATTATTCTCATTTTCATTGAAAATTTAAATTATTAAAATGTGATTTCTTTTAATTAAATGTTTTGTGGTTTCAACTTCTCCAATGTGAGGATTTTCTGCAGTTCTTTGTCTTATATCCCTGTAAACGCCCCTGCGTTGCTACTACTAATACTAGTACTAGTCATAGTTCTATTATCTTCATTGGTACTATAACTCTCACTGTTTATCATACCAACTGCTATAATTCTTATGAATCATATTTTTTTTCCATATTTCATTATATCTGTATCAGTGTCTCAATTTTTGGGTCACTGAGTGTGGTCGAGACCGACTCTGTCTGTAAAGTTTCCTGAGATAACTCCTGTTGGGATTTGATACTATAAATAAAATTGAATTGAAATTACATTTTTTTTTTTTTTTTAAAAGAACACATTCATTAATAATAAAAAATAATTGTTCAGTGAACATGCTGTGTGGCTGCTGGGGTGACTCATCACACACACACACACACACACACACACACACACACACACACACACACACACACACAAAGAAAGAAAGAAGAGTTGAGCAGAATATAATGGAGAGGACAGAGTGTGTGTGTCTGTTTGTCTCCTTCAGCCTATAACTTGGTTTTATATATATTTCATTTTCATATTTCAGTGTTTGTCTACGTTCCTTACCTGTGAGCTCTCCGGCGGCATGGGCGAGGGGGATTTGGACTGGAAGGCGTCCTGGGAGATGAAGCCAGAGTCGTGGGAGGAGATGGAGGAGAGCCGGGCCGGCGTCTGCTGGGGGAGCACCGAGGAAGAGGAGGAGGAGGAGGCTCGGTAACGGAAATGGGAGGTGGGGGAGTGGCAGTGGGAGCCGCTGGAGCGAGAGTCGCTGCTGTTCACACTGTTCAGGCTGCTGTAGGACAGAGAGGAAAAAAGGGAAGAGAGGAGAGGAAACAAGGGAAGAGAGGAGAGGAAACAAGGGAAGAGAGGAGAGGAAACAAGGGAAGAAAGGAGAGGAAACAAAGGGAAGAGAGGAGAGGAAACAAGGGAAGAGAGGAAACAAGAGAAGAGAGGAGAGGAAAGGAAACAAGGGAAGAGATGAGAGGGAACAAGAGAAGAGAGGAGAGGAAACAAGAGAGGAGAAGAGAGGAAACAAGGGAAGAGAGGAGAGGAAACAAGGGAAGAGAGGAGAGGAAACAAGAGAAGAGAGGAGAGGGAACAAGAGAGGAGAGGAAACAAGAGAAGAAAGGAGAGGAAACAAGAGAAAAGAGGACACAAAAGAAGAGGAGAGGAAACAAAAGAAAAGAGGAGAGGAAACAAGAAGAGAGTAGAGGAAATGAGAAGAGAGGAGAGGAGAGGAGAGGAGAGGAGAGGAGAGGAAAGAAGAGAAGAGAGGAGAGGAAATGAGATGAGAGGAGAGGAAATGAGAAGAGAGGAGAGGAAATGAGACGAGAGGAGAGGAAACAAGAGAAGAGAGGAGAGGAAACAAGAGAAGAGAGGAGAGGAAACAAGAAAATAGAGGAGAGGAAATGAGAAGAGAGGAGAGGAAATGAGACGAGAGGAGAGGAAACAAGAAAAGAGAGGAGAGGAAACAAGAGAAGAGAGGAGAGGAAACAAGAAAATAGAGGAGAGGAAAAAAGAGAAGAGAGGAGAGGAAACAAGAGAGTAGAGGAAGCAAGAGAAGAGAAGGGAACAAGAGAGGAGAGGAGAGGAAACAAGAAGAGAGGAGAAGTTTGGTTTTCATTGTCCCTGTATTGGACCATTTCAAAGAAGAAACTCAATTACAAAAAATGTAACAACAAGTTAAGAAAAGAAAATCCTAAATAAAATAAAAAACACAACAAAACCTGTCCAACAAATAAAAATGTTCTTTCTTAATTAAAAATGAAGCACTAACTCTCCATTCCCCCCCCTCTCCCCAGGAGAGGAGAGGAGAGGAGAGGAGAGGAGAGGAGAGGAGAGGAGAGAGAGAGGAGAGGAGAGGAGAGAGAGAGGAGAGAGAGAGAGAGAGAGAGAGAGAGAGAAGAGAAGAGAAGAGAAGAGAAGAGAAGAGAAGAGAAGAGAAGAGAAGAGAGGAGAGGAGAGGAGAGAAGAGGAGAGGAGAAGAGAAGAGAGGAGAGGAGAAGAGAGAAGAGAAGAGAAGAGAAGAGAGGAGAAGAGAAGAGAAGAGAAGAGAGGAGAGGAGAGGAATTGTGATGTATTAAACCAATCAGAGAGGAGGATGATGTGATCCATTAATGTTCCATTAGAAGCTGCAGCAGCTCCACCTCAGGACCAGAGGGGGGCAGCAGCGTACAGGCCAGGGGGGGTTGAGATAATGGGCTGTTTCTGTGGCCATGGTAACCAACCTGCACATGCTTGATTTCCTGGATACGGTGGTGCTCGGTGACGAGGGCGGAGTTTGGTAGGACCAGGTGCACTCGGAGCCCTTTCAGGTCTACGATGACCTGCAGAGAGACAGACAGACAGAGAGAAAGAGAGAGAGAGAGAGAAACAGAGAGAGAGAAAAACAGAGACAGAGAGAGAGAAACAGAGAGAGAGAGAGAAACAGAGAGACAGACAGAGAGAGAGAGAGAGAGAGGGAGGGAAGGCGTCAGGAAAGCTTTGGGCAGCTGTCTGTAGAGCTGCAACAATTCCACATTATGCGGTACAATTAATTGTCTCAGTAATCATTGCAATTAACAATATAATTGTCTCTTTCAGTCAAATAAAAAAAAAATTATTTATTACTTTTTCAAACGAATTAAAGCAGGAGTGTCAAACTCAATTTCCCAGAGGGCCACGCTGGAAAATAAGAATAACATCAAGGGCCAGACATGTTTGTGTAGTTTATTGAAATGTGTTTATTTAATCAAAAAAGTAAAATATCTTTGACTGTATTATTGCACGTGTCATATAGTCTTCTCACTCACAGTTCGCTCCACATAAAGTCCTAAAGAAGTCAGGGAAAAGTTCCTCAGCCATCATAGGAAAAGAAGTGCCCAAAAAACATCGGAAAAAGTGACAAAAATGTCGGAAAAGTGACAAAAATGTCGAAAAAAGTACAAAAATCTCTGAAAAAGTGACAAAAATGTCGAAAAAAGTACAAAAATCTCGGAAAAAGTGACAAAAATGTCAGAATTCAGTTTGGCCAAAATGTGAAGCTAAATTGACACATGTGAATTAAAGTTTTGAATCAATTCCAGGCTACATTTTTTGGTTATATCACTGTTATGTGACCCAGATAATGTAATTACACAGCCTATGACGTAAACCATGCCTCATTATTATCATAAAACATTGTAATTTTTTCTTAAACCTACATTGTGTAATTTTTGTTCTTTCACAAATATGTGCTCATTCATGTGTAATAACTTCCACCAACTACTCAAATTACTCTCGTAAGCGTAGAATCTGATATTCAGAATACATACGAGCAAGTCGCTCGAATGGCTGCCGCCATGTTGCGCCTTCATCTTTATAATACATTAGCCAAAGAGGGACATACCTCCTCCGTCTTTCGCGCTTTTGCACCCAGTGGCACCGTGACTGAATGTCAGCCCGGGAGATTACTCGCGACTGCCGGCAGATTTGAAAGCCTGTTGAAGACGGAGGATCAAGCCTATTCTCGAGGTAACGATGTAACGGAGTCGCCAAGGAAGTTAAACAGAGAATTAAAACGACAACGTGACAGGCAAAGACCAAAGTTAATATTGGAGTGGAGCTAATTTCGGGTTCGGCCACCGTAGGAGGTCAAACACGCTCGGAATGGGAAGGGCTAGAAAGTAAAATTAAGTCGGTTGTCAAATACAATTTCACCGCTACATGGGAGAAATTCTTACACAATGTAGCTTTAAATGAACATAAAATTGACAACAATAATATAGTCCGTGGGGGTTAGGGCTGGGCAATATATTGATATTATATCGATGTCATCTTAGATTTTGGATATCGTAATATCGTGATATGACATAAGTGTTGTCTTTTCCTGGTTTTAAAGGCTGCATTACAGTAAAGTGATGAACTTTCTGAACTTACCAGACTGTTCTAGCTGTTCGGTTATTTGCCTTTACCCACTTAGACATTATGTCCACATTACCGATGATTATTTATCTAAAATCTAAGTGTGAAGATATTTAGATAGTTAAAGCACCAATTGTCAACCCTAGAATATCGCCGCAATATCGATATCGAGGCATCTGGTCAAGAATATTGTGACATCTGATTTTCTCCATATTGCCATATTGTTGATGGTGGACAAAAAAAAAAAAAGCTTATTCAATTAGCGAGTTTGTCGGGCAGATTTCGGGCCAGAAACACGAGAATGTTCAATTTCTCTGTCTTGAGTCAGCTACAGACCGGGATGTTTATTTGGAGTTACTTTGGCAACAAGTGAAAGCTGCTGCTAGCATAGCAAAGCTCAACGGTCCGACCAATAATCACTTATATAATTACAATTTGGCATGTCTAAACAAAATCAACAAGTTCCTTCAACAGTTGTACCCCTTAAGACCTTAGCTAATGTTAGCAATTAATTGCGGTTAAACAAAGAAACGGTGATTACGTAAAAAAAATGATTCAATAATTCCAGGCCTAGCTGTCTGTGTCCTGGATCAGCAGACAGACGGGTACAGGTCAGCTGTACCTGCTCGCTGGAGGCCGGCAGCTTGTGTGGATCCATCGTCAGAGTCTTTAAGTCGTCTGTCAGAGTCTGGAGGTGAGTGATCTCTCCCAGCATGGACATCTCTTCCTCCTGACACACACAGACACAGACATGCACACAAGTCTACAGCCAAACTACTTCACTACAGTGCTACAGTATCTCCAGTGCAGATTGAGTTACAGCTATAGGACTGTAACAATAATGGACGAAGCTTCCGGGTCTGTAAAGTGAAGCCAATGCGGAAGTGTCTTAAAGCTGCAGTCTATCTAAATTCCAGCAGGGGGCGACTGCACTAGAAGTCTATTAGAAAATTAATTAAAACTATTTCTCACTTGATTTTATTACCTCAATAAACATTTTCATGAGTTTATGGTCTCAATTGCTAGTTTCAAGTCTTCTTCAACACAGCATGATGTTCATTTAGTAAATTATGGTCTCATGCTTTAGGGCGTGGTCTGTAAATCAGGACAGAGGCTTAGCAATGCTAACCATGACACTGTGGACATTAAAATAGACCTTATTTTTGGGAGTTGTCTGTGTTTTTAGCTTAAACTTTGACCCTCTCACCGTGTGTTTTCACTTCATTTGGTTGTCTAAAAATGTCCTATTCAGCATTTTGCAAGCCAAGCCAGCTAGCGAGCTAGCTACTGCTAGCGCTAGCTGGTAACTTGAGGGAAAGTTTGCTGATGTTCTGTTCTGCCGTACATGCAGATGAATGCCGGCAGTTACCTCTCATCCGGATGACTCGCTTCAGAAAGGTTGAAAATTGGCAACTTTCCCTTCTTAGCGTTTAGCTTAGCGCAGCGCTGTTACAACCACAACAACACTGGCTCGGCCGCATCATCCACCCCAGCTCCATCCCCTAATAAAAATCATCACGTCCGGCTTCAAAAAGCCAAGCTGGCGAGGGCCACAGCGCCAAACTCAAAACGGTAGTCCACAAACTAATGGGGATGACATAACGGATGCTACGTCCATTATGTTTACAGTTTATGGTTACAGCACAGAAGTTAAAGTTTGAAGTTGTGTATTCAGTGTCTGGATCACGATGTGTTTAAAGAGTTTCGACCTGACAGCTGCATTAGCACTCTGCACGCTGCAGAGTCGAGGGGTCGAAAAATAAATTGTTGTCGGAGCGTTAAGCGGGATGTACGGTTCTGCGGAGGCTCCGCGCAGAGCTTTCGCCAACGCCTACGTAAGCTGAAATTTACACTTGTGTGTCGATGTGTGCGTTGATGTCTTTAAGAGAATAGCAGGGCCGGCATGTGTGTGTGTGCGTGGGGGGTGTGTGGTAGAGTGTGTGGTAGAGCGAGTGACAGAGTGATGGCGATTAGCTTTGGAGCAAGTAGGGACTCTAGAGTCATAGTGAGAGAAACACTCTAGAACCCGCGCTGCTTTCTGACCACGGTGGGAAATCTGGAGCAGATTTCATGTTGTTTATGGAGAAGGAGAACCAGGAAATGAGTATGAGAAGAGGGGGAAATGCAACGCTACCAAGCCATGGCCATGCATCGCGCAACGTGTAGTTTCATTTTGCACGTCAGGCTACGCTCGATGGTGTTTTAAGCCCCCAACGGGGAATCATCGAGCTGCTATAGGCGAGGATACACGAGAGCAGCCTTCCCGGAAGCCGTGCAGCTTAAGGAGTTGCTAACTCCGCCTGAACAGCTGACGTATTCATGTGACGCTTCAGAGGAAAGGACGTCTCATCGTTTCCTCTCTCCTCCGATGATGTCCTTGCGTCTCTCCCGCGCCTCCTTTGTGGGAGGGACTAATATGCGAGGAGTCGAGGAGGCAAAATGAGAAGCGCCTCTCGCCTCTGCGTACCTACGTACATAGCCAGTGCGTAGATTTAACGCAGAAGGATAAATCGCGCTTTTCCTCTTAACAGTCCATTTCACACAGCTGCTGTTTTATTCTTTTTAGTAACCAGTGTGGTCTGGATGTGTGGATGTGTGACTGACCACGACAGGCTTCAGCATGGAGACAAAGCAGCAGAATCGACTCCTCTCCTCCACCAGCGCCTTCCGCACCGCCTGCTTCTCCGTCTCCTCCAGCAGCAGGTATTTATCACTGACGTCCTGCATGGCGCTGTCCAGCTGAGGCTGGAGGTCCCCGCGGCCTACGCACACACACACGTACACACACGCACACACACACACACACACCCTATAATTACATAAAATCTAAGAAACCACACTGGATAAATGGAAAGCTGTCACAAACACACATAAAAGTGAAAGAAGCACTCAGACGTTGCTGCAACACTTCTTTTCATCATCCATTTACTTACAATATCATGTTTTTCAAATAACTGAGAGAACATTCTCAGAGAAAAATGTTAACATTTTTAATAAGCTCCAATAAGAAGTTTTGTTAATAAAAATGTTATTCACAATTTCCCAGAGCCAAAGGCAAAATCTAATTCCTTGTTTTGTCCGACCAAATCCCAAAGATATTATATAAGATGTATGACAACAACAAAAGGAAGCAAATGTTCACATTCGAAAAGCTAAAACCAGAGAATATGTGGCCCTTTTAGCGTGGGAAATGAGAAGTCAATTATAAAATACATTAATGTTGCTAATTAATTCACTGTCAGTCAGAGAACCACAGAGGAAAAAGAAAGCATAAAAACCGAACAAAACGGTTGAGTTGCATAAAAAAGGACTATAAAAAGTCTAGTACTAGCAGGGGGTAAGCACCAAGAGAATAAAAGAGCTTCAGGCTTCAGACTATAAGCTGTGAAATCGTATATTTACTTCAGTTCCAGAGGGAACAGACTGTTCTGAGACTGATTGCTTCAAAACAATAGCTTGAGCCTCCCAAAATCCTTAAAAACCTAGAATGAAAAGGCGTTTTCTCTCCGACACCAGCGATCCGTCAGGGTGTCCCGCCTGGAAACAACCAACCGCTGGCATCCACCACACATTATTAGTCGGGTCATTAACTGATCTGATTACAAAATACTCGGTTGATGTTGGAGAGATGTTTAGTAAGAGGATTCTGTTGTGTTTTTAACTCTGATCTAATGGTTTAGCTAATCTTTTCTCCATCGGACCTCAATGGACTCAGAAGGGGGGGAAGAAAAGTCTGTATTTGTAGAAATTGTCAAAAAATACCACAAAAAGTTTTCCTCTTCAATACGATCCTTTTGGTAATCCCATCGTCTGTTCTTCAGACCCGACATAAACATGTAATTAAAGTTCTTCATTCCTCCAGTGAGATCCGAGGCCGGGCTCTGTGGTCGGCCTGATAGATGAGAGAGACAAACTTTTCCAGGGCAGACGCTTCAGGGACACAGAGAGGACAGAGACGGACGAGAGATTCTTCAACAGACGGGGAATGTAATTCCTAGTATACCACAGAATTTCAGGCGACACGATCCAGAGACTCTTTTCATTACATTACATTACATTACATTACATGTCATTTAGCTGACGCTTTTATCTAAAGCGACTTACAATTGCTATATATGTCAGAGGTCGCACGCCTCTGGAGCAACTAGGGGTTAAGTGTCTTGCTCAGGACAAGTATGATGTATCGCAGTGGGAATCGAACACGGATCTCCCACACCAAAGGCACATATCCACTGCGCCATCACCACCCTTCCGTCTCTCCACATCCCTCTTCCTTCTTCGTCTGTGTCCAACTCTCTCACTATCTCGTTCATTTGTCTTCTTCTTCCTCCTCTTTCTGTCCGCTACAAAATGATACTTTGAGATGCTTCACTTTCCCGTCTTAAGTCTTTGTTGTGCAGGTGTGTGCGTGTAAAAAAGCGGATTACAAACCCAGTTACATGTACCCAGTTACAGCACAAGGCCAAAAGAAATCAACGTTCACTGGGAGAGGTTTAGCTCGGGACGTCAGATTTCTCTAATCCATGACTACAATTACAGACAAAGTTTCTTGTTTACTTTATTTTTAAGAAATCACTTAAAAGGGACTTACTAACGCAAAGGGAGCTCTACCCTCCATCACTTTCCCATTACATTCATTTCCCTTCATTTTTCCTTCTTTTGAACTCCCTCCCTCTCTCATTACATTCGTTTCATTCCAACACAAGCTCTTCCTCCTATTTTCCCTCTTTGAATCTCTTCTTCCCCTCGTAACATTCATTCCACTGCAGAGGCAGTTTCCTCTTGTGCAGTAATAAAAACAGGCTGGAAACGCCCGACGACGGCCGAAGCAGCTCAACCACATCTGAGGTTCCTCTGGGGTCAATCCCGGGTCCTGTTTATTTTGTCTTAAAGGCTTGATTCAAAGCTGGACGCCATTGAGTCCTTTGTCGGCGGGAACAACAAGCAATTGTTTCCACTCATAATAAGGCTCGTTTTAGCTCAATGAATCAGACTGGAACTACTTGTTCTAAAATCAGAGGACATGTTTTGGTTTTTTACTTGTGGTTCTTTGGAGCTCCGTGGGTAGAGTTAAGCAATGACTCTCACATATACCCGTTCCCCAGCTGTTAGTCACTGTTAATGTGATGCATAAATGTGACACGTCAGGCTGGTTTACACATTAATCTGTGTTAGAACATGTTATACTATCCTATAGGACTGGGACGATAGGCTTTTGTCCTGATTTGATTCGTTCACGATACATGGGTGCCGATTCGATGTGTATTGCGCTTTTCATTTATTGCGATTCTAGAAGTATTGCGACTCGATAGTATTGAGTAATGCAATTTTGTTTTCCTTCTTTAACAAAAACAGAAGTTGAATAATACACTTCAAGAGACAATATATCATGAGATATTTATAAAAACTAATTGTTTTTAAACAATATGCACATCACAAGCAAAGTAAAAGCAGAAAATATTTAGGTGAATCATTGGTAAGAAAAGTAAATAAATAAAAAATATCGGTTCTAGGGAAAAGAATCACGATACATTCGATAATCGTTTTTTTTCCCCCATCCCTACTGTCCTACTGTATGTAATGCTATGCTTTCCTTCCAACATAACTGTAGACAGCATGGTAGGCTAAGTCAGGGGTCTTCAATATTTGATTTTGTGCAAGGACCCCTTAGCTGAACGAGACGCAGAGCAGGGACCCCCCCACCACATATATTGGAAACAAATGTAGTTCCATATTAACATGAGCCAAACGGATGCATGGATATATAAAGTTTATTATCTAGACGTGTTTTAATGTCAAACATACATGTGGAAGGCACATTAAATCCTTAAACTTACTTGTACATACTGTATGTACGTGTGGCTGGCTACCATAATGGCATACCTTACTTAGTAAGCGTAACATCAATGTTGTGTAAATGGTTTTTTTTGTACTAATAGGCTGATTCATCTTCGCTAAAAATATGTTGGATTCATGTTAATGTATATTTTCAGACATATTTCAATAATATATATATATATATATATATATATATATATATATATATATATATATATATATATATATATATATATATCAAACAGTAATCTGGCGGCCCCCCTGCAGTAACTCTGAGGATCCCCTAGGGGTCATGCACCCCCTGTTGAAGATCTCTGGGCTAAGCTATTCTACAACATATTTCTTAACCTATGAGATGTTATGCTGTTATCCTAAAGCTTAAATGATTGGCTAATTAATATTGATTAGTCAGTTACTGGATCAACAGAAAATTTGATCATTTTTATTCGAGCAACACGGCTAATGGTACGTGTCCACAGGTGCGTTGTTTGACGGCAGGGATCGCCCCGCTTCCCAGCATTGGACGCTTGGTGGGCTCGCCACTAGCAGTTATCAGTTTCTCTTCACTGACCAATGAAAAGCAAAGAAAACAGGCTACACCCTTCTACAACTGCGACAGCTGCACCTGATTGGACGAATGCTTCATGTGGGGCTGTCCGCACCCGGATTTCAAAACAGACCAACATGGCGGCTCGTTTGAAAACTTTCCATTTTTTTTCAAACATAGTTCACCGAAATGTGTTTCTGAAAACATTTCATGCGAGAAATAAGCTATGCAGTTGCTGAATCTGTCTTCATTTGAAATCGACAATGGTCAGTTGAAAAGATTTTCGGGAGCTCGAGAGGCAGCGAGTAGAGCTGGACCTCCACTTTATGCAAATGAGGAGCGGGAAACTCAATGCTCTGCTTCTCGAAAGCCGCATCGACGTTACCAGAATGCATTGCCCGGCTGCTTACATTGACAGTGATTAGCAATACTGACATTCTTTGTTATTTGTCAGCCAACATATAAAACAATACTGCAGTATCTGTGATGAAGAGAATATTATTAGTCATTCGTAATGTTACTGCAGATAGTTGTGTAGTGTGTCAGTGACCCCGCTGTGTTTTATTGTGGTCACATCACATGACACATCATGTTTTACCAAACAAGCTGGAGAAATCGTTTTCCTTGAAGACTCTTGTTTAGCGTGACTCTGCTCTTTGTTGTGTTCAGGCTCTGGTTATGGGAGTCACACAAATATCTGAATCACGCGGGGACATTTCCCAGCAGAACAAAGTGGGATGGATATGATTTTGAAAAAAAAGCAAGAAAGATGTGACAGCAGATAATAAAGTACCTCTCCGTGTCTCCAGAATAATCGTGCATGAATTAAGAAAGCGACTTACCAAAAACATCAGCTGGAGAGAGCAGAGCATGATGGGGCACGGGAAGGGAAGGGAAGTACGCCGATTGGAACAGAAAATGAAACATAAACATTAACTTTTAAATCTCTTTCTCTGGAAAAAAATACTCAGGTGTTTTAAGTAAAAGTAGTAATGCCACCAAAAAGTTAAACGCCTGCATTCAAAGCCATATTTAAAGGAAAATTCCGGTGCAAAATGAACCTAGGGGTTAATAACAGATGTGTACCCACTCGATCGTTCTCTGGGACATGTTTTCAAGCTAATCAAATGTGTTTGTAGCTTGAAACAAGCTAGCGCAGACCACTGATTAGCTTACAAGGCTAGTATTCCAGGCACAGGGGAAATTATTATATATTAATACCACTAAAAAGGCTCAAAATATCACCACTACAACGGTAGCATAATGAGGGTCCCCAAATGTTAAACGAAGCATTTTGTAAGTGTAAGGTTTATTAAAAAGTTAGATTATAAAGACAGTCGCGTTCTCGTATACAGGCGGCCACAATCTTGGGAGCTACTGTCTTTCTAAACTATCTTTTTAATAAACTGTACACTTACAAAGTTCTCAATGCTTCGGTTTACATGTAGGGACCCTCATTATGCTACCGTTGAAGTGTGGTGATATTTTGAGCCTTTTCAATGGTATAGAAAAGCAATTTGTTTTTCCTTTCCCCGCGCCCCGAATACTAGCGTTGTAAGCTAATCAGAGGTCTGCGCTAGCTTGTTTCAAACTGTAAACACATTTGATTAGCATGAAAACATGCCCCAGAGAACGATTGAGTGATCACATCTGTTATTAACCCCTAGGTTAATTTTGCGCCGGAATTGTCCTTTAAGTCAAAGTACAAATGAATCAGCATAAAAAAATAGTACTCATTATTCAGAATAATATATAATATATATATATATATATATATATATATATATATATATATATATATATATATTATATTATTGCATTATAATCTTAATGCATAAATGTGTTCATCACTTTCATGTTGCATCTGATAAAGGTGGAGCTCATTTTAAGTATGTAAAAGTTGGTAAGTAAAATGTATTTATGAAGCGCTTTTCACAGATAAAATAAAAAAATTGCTTTACAATAACCCAAAAAAGGCATACAACAGAACATAATGTATATTAAAAACATAATACAGAATTAAAATGACTTAATGAAACGTGCAGACAGGTCAGCCAAAAGCCTGTCTAAAAAGGTAGGTCTCATCTAATCAAATCTGATATTAGTCAATGTATAGTTTGTATTAATATTCTGAATCTGCAAAGTATAAAGCTGTCAGATAATTGTAGTGAAGTAGAAGTATAAAACAGCTGGAAATGGAAATACCTTAGTCAATTAAGGTAAAAAGTAAATTAAGCTTTCCAACTCGTTATTAAAACTGTCAACGTGATGTTTAGGCATCTCATAAGCAGGGCTACGCAGAATCTGCGGAAGCAGAATTTTCCACCGATTTTCCACAAATAACAAAATAAAACTCTGAATGTTAACACTTCTCCACCCCAAAGCAGAAAAACAGTCCTCCAAATTACACAGCTTTTCATCCTGGATCAACGCTAAAAACTGCAAAAGAGAAAAAAAATCATTTGGGTCTGCTCACAAGTGACCAAACCGGGAAGAGAGTTGCAAACCTTTCTTTGCTTTCTTCTGCAGCTTTAAAGTGTCTGAGGATCTCTTCTTGATCTCCTGACGGGCCTTCTTGTACTCTGCAGAGACACACACACACACACACACACACACACACACACACACACACACACACACACACACACACACAGACAGATGAACACGCAGTGTGAAACTGTGTGGACATATTTTAGGTTAGATTAACAAAGATAAATGTGACATATGCACACATACATATGTAAACAGAGAGGTCCATGAACACCACACAGACATACATTATGACAGACATTAACTGCATGCCGATGGCGTCTCTCTTTACTTTGTGTGCGTTTCTGCGTTTGTGTTACCTTTGGCGTGGTCTTTGTCCAGAGTGTTGGCGACTCTCTTCCACTCCTCCATCTGCTCCTGGAGAGGGTTGATCAGACAGTCCAGAAACACCCTGCCAACACACACACACACACACACACACACACACACACACACACACACAGTCAGAGCAAAAACAAAGTCCCCACAACATAAATGTTCGAGTTAACACTCGGTTTAGGGTGAGTGTAAGGGTTGGGGTCCGACATGTAGGTTAGGGGTAAAGCGTGATTTATGGTCTTATGGCTACGGCGTAGGGTCCTGCGTGGGGTCTGTGTCTCCACGTACCTACGTACATGTGTTGTTGCCCCTTGGGGATTCATAACGTTTTCCGAATCAGACTCTAATAAGGTGGTTAAATGGAATCAAAGACCGAACAAGTAGAGCGCGGGATGGTGGATGGGAAGCTGAAGCAGGAGGAAGAAGAGGAGCAGGTTGCCATGGAGAGCTGGGAGGAGATGCTACACCTGTTCAACAGACACACCCCCCCACACACACACATACACACACACACACACAAATACGCAGATCTCCACACACACACACCCCCCCACACACACACAAACATGCAGATCTCCACACACACACACACACACACACACACACACACACACACACACACACACACAGATGAACTCACATGGAGAACTGGCGGAGTTTGGCCTCGATGCTGCGGTGCCTCATGCACATCCTGGTGAGGGCTGAACCGATGTCCCTGGTCCCTCCTGCAAACAGGAGAGAGACAAGCTGTCAGGCCCATTTGTCAAAATGTGAGCCGCAGATTTACTGGAAGCTCTTTGAAGAGTCGGATTAAAAACACATTTTAAACTGAAGTGGATAAAAGTTAAAAATACAGACTCAAAATACATTTTAGTTTGCATTCTTCCCTCTGAAATCAATAAAGCAAACTCACTCACTGGGGTGAAAAACGACAGATGAGGCCTAGACGTAACTAGAACACCTCAGTCCCAATGGGTAGTAGGGCAATATCGGCAATATATTGATATTATATCGGCATCGATTATGAGGCTAAATATCGTCTTCAATTTTGGATATCGTGATAGGACACAAGTGTCGTCTTTTGCTAGTTTTAAAGGCTGCATTGCAGTAAAGTGTTCTAATTTTCTGAATTCAACATACTTACTGGCTGATTTACTGTTTGGCTTTACCCACTTAGTCATTGTATCCATATTAGTGGTGATTATTTATCAAAACTCTCATTGTGTTAATATTTTGTGAAAGCATCAATAGTCAACCCTGCATCATCGCCACAACATCAACATCGATGTATTTGGTCAAAAATATCGTGATATTGTGATATTTTCCATATCACCCAGCTGTAATGGGTAGACGCCCCTAGATATGCATTTCGTTACATGACTGCACTGCCATTTACACACCCTCTATTTATGGATAAGTCCCTGGGTCAACTCAATCTGAAGATTAATATGCATTCATTCACTTCCACCAGAATGACATTAATGTCAAGGCTGCAACGGTTCCATGTCAGCTACTTGTCAAGTTTAAGTGATCCGCAAATCAGCTGGATTGCAATGGATTGCATTTATATATAGCGCTTTTCAGTGACTACTGAAACCACTTCACACACACTACAGGCACTATTCACTGCGTTCACACACACTGTGGCCGAGGAAGCCATACCAAGGTGCCAGCTGCTCATCAGATAAACATTTATGCACACCCATGGTTCAGCATCTTGAGGAGCAATTTGGGGGCTTAAAGACACTTCGACATTACGTTACATTTTAGCTGGCGCTTTTATCCAAAGCCACTTCCAATGAGCGCATTCAACCGTTTAGGTACCAACTCAGAACAGCAGGAATCACGTACGATAGGATACGACTTTATTGTCAGTTCACATCGAAATGAGTTTGGCGTTCCAGAGCAGCTCCGCTCAAAAGAAGAAATAGAAAGAAAATTACACCCAGAGCTAGACAACAATTACACATATAGTACAAAGATGAAGACGTATCAACAGCCCTGACAGAGAAACATTTGTCATATCATCTTCGGATCCAGATCTTAATTGGCAGCACACTGATTTTGGTTTAGCAACAGGACAGACTGATGTATAAAAGAGTTCTTGGGCCTGTTGTATCTAAATGAAGGGACTCTAAATCGCCTGTTAGAAGGCAGAAGTTTGGTATTCATAATTTAAAAACATGCATGAAGTCAGAAGAGATGCTGTTGGAGAGACACGTGTAGAGTCCAGGGGCCAGGGATCAAACCCACGACTTTTCCAACTGGTAGACGCGTGCTCTACCTCCTGAGCCACAGCCGCCCAACAGTCAAAGAGCCACTTTTATTAGTTTTTAAGGAGATTCTTTTGATGACAAATTAGATCAGACATGTGTTTTTGATTGCCTGAAGTGTAACTCAAACTGTCAAAAATCTGATCCACCATCTGAGACTTTGGGTGCAGACAATGAGTCCAAAATCCTTAAATCAGTTTGCAGCATTTTTACATATCCGGTTCCCTCGTCTCAAAGTCGATTGGTGTTTTGAATGCGTTTTTTTGGGGGGGAGGGGTTATATGCCAGAAATAAGGTCTACGGTTAACACAAGCTTAGGATATTTTCACGTTTTGTTCTCCGACATAAAACGTTACGGGTCGTTAAGAAGGGCAGTTTCTAACTAGTGGATAAACGAGACTACAGATATTGTCGGGGACATTAAACGTCACCGTCAGGTTAATGGTTGTGACGTACAGTAAAGGCCATGCGACCGCGGTGTTGTTCGTAGATAGCCTAACGTTAGAGACCAACTGCTACTTTGCTCGTTTGAAAGGCATGATGTCTCTCTCTCTCTCATGGGCCAAATTCTCTGGGCGGGCAAAGCAGAGAAAGGAGAGGTAACCTTGCTCCTTATGACCTCATAAGGAGAAGATTCCTGATTGGTCCATCTGAGCTTTCATTTTCTCAAAGGCAGAGCAGGATACCCAGGGCTCGGTTTACACCTATCACCATTTCTAGCCACTGGGGGACCATAGGCAGGCTGGGGGAACTCATATTAATGTTAAAAAACTTCATAAAGTGAAATGTTCATGCCATGGGACCTTTAAAAGCGGTGTTCATTTGAGAAGATTATCTTGCTGAACAAAAACGTATAAGTACCATGAACTTGTTTATGCCACGGAGCTCCCGAAAAAAAATCCCACTGGATTTCCGTGGAGGTAACCAGGACAATGCTAACTTCCGGGTCGGCCTACAAAAACAGGTCATCCTTACGGCAACAACAGAGAGGGAGAGAGTAACCAAAAGAGGTCTAGGAAAACTTTCTGTTGAAATAAAGACGCAGAAGTCGGAGGTCGTCTCCAGAACAGCAGCCCTTGAGCTGATAGGGACTTCTGAGTGTGTGTGTGTGTGTGTGTGTGTGTGTGTGTCTTGCTTAAGGACACTCAAGCGGGTGGAGAGTCAGTGCAGCAGTCAGTGCAGCAGAAGAAGCTCCACGGGCAGCCGGAGGGGCCAGATGGTCGTCCTCTCTCTCCCCGACAGAACACTCCCTTCTGGGGGGGAAGATCGCCAGACCTCAGCCTGTCAGCCACCACGCTGGCATCACGCTAACGCTTGTGTTAGCAAACACGTGCAGACCGCCGATAACCACATCTAAACTTTACACTTAAGTTTCAAGGAAAAATACCTTTCTATTATTAAGTTATTACATCTTTGATTTTGTACATTCTCTAATTAATATCTGTCCGTAGGGCCACAACTAAAGCCGCTCACACGCGATAGGCGGTAAAACCGCTTTGCGCGGGCCGTTCCATTGATTTCCTGTGGGGAGGGCGGTGCCGGCCAACTATGGCCAAAGCTCAACCAATGAGATAACAGCTGTCCTGACCCGGCAACGGGAAATAGCTTCATTGCCACCCTCGATGACGAATACCGGCGCTGCGCTTTGTTAATTTGCTGATGGACCAAATCACTTACCACGTGTAGGCGGCTTAAGGATTATTTTATTTTCATTGTCGATTAAACTAGCGATTTGCTGTAAGCGTGTTGTGTTCAACAAGCTGGAATCAGAGAATGTTTACTTCTTTTTTCATATAGAAAAATCCGGCTCAAACCGATGGTGAAAATGGATGGTGATTAATTCATAGGTTGACAACTAATCGATTAATCTGTCAGTACGTCTCATTCTATCAATATATTATATTAAAACATGTATACTCAGCCACTCTTTTTTCACTTTGCAGGCGAGGGAGCGTATTACGTCAATGATGATACATAGCTATAAAACATGGGTCCTTATAAGTATAGTATACAAGTGAGTGTGTGTGTGTCTGGGGTGGGGTAGTGAGCACTGCATTGCACCACTGACACCTCTTTCTCTCTTTCTCTCCTCTCTTCCCTCTCTCCACATGTCCTCCTCTTCCTCTCTCTCTCTGTCTCTCCTACACATCTTCCTCTCACCCAATCTCTCCTTTCCTCTCCTCTCCTCAGCCTCCCTGAAGCCTTAAAAAAAGGTGCAGAAACTAACAGCAACCCTTCCTCACAGCAAGAAAAGACCGATGGCCCGGGGCAAGTCATACGTTACGTAGGGCAAGTAAATATAATAATCCTATACTTGCCCGTTTGGGCATCATCGTGTCATAAATGACGTTATCGTTCTCTTGCCCCCGTCAACGCTTGTTGACTGAATTCATTTTAATGTGTAGTTGGCCAATCAAGAATGAAGTCGGTGCTAAGCGCTTTTGACGGGTTTAAAAAAAAAAATTTGCATTTGTCAGTTCTAACGTTTTTTGAATTTTTTTTTGAATTTTTGTGAATTTTTTTTTTGAATTTCCTTGAATTTATTTGACATTTTTTTGAAATTCTTTTGACATTTATTTACGCTTTTTGACAGTTTTACTTAATTTTTTGACGTTTTTGATGGTGAAAAATAATAGACAATTGACATTTTTGGTCGCCTTTCTGGAGTTTTTTTTAATTTTTTTTTATTGTTGCTTCTTTCGGAGTTTCTTTCGCCTTTTTCGGGGGAGTTGACACATTTTTTTTCGCCTTTTTTGAGTTTTTGTTTTCTAAAGTTTGTATCACTTTTTCGTCTTTTGACATTGTTGGCGTTTTTTCCCACGTTTTTACGCCCTTGTATGGAGGCTTTTTTTAATTGTAGAATCCACACGAAATGTTTATGGATTCCTTCAGGTTTCTTAGAAGGACATTTTTAGGACGCTTTGTCATTAATGCATCCGTGCTTCAACCCGTTCTCCAGTTGAACATCTGGGCGTAACCTCTTCTCACTCCAAACATCTCCTCCTCCCCCCCTTTTCCTCTACTCCTCCTTCACACCTTCTCTCTCCATCATCCCTACCTCTCTTTCTTCACACATCATCCCCCTCCCTCTCCTCCTCCCCACCATTTCTGTCGACCCTCCTTATCCTTTCCCACCACTCTTCCCCTTCTCTCCTCACCTTCAGGCGAGGTGTTGTATCCTCTCTTCTCACCTCGTCTGCTCCTCTCCGCTGAGCTCCTTCGAGAACACAAGGTGTCACATCTCTCTGTATCGGTCCCCGGCTAAATTCCCATCAGCCAGCAGCGCGACGTGAAATACGCTGCAGACCAAAACTACCATCTCGCCGACGCACCAAAGGGACGCAATTACCAGGCCCGAATTTTTTGTCCCAGTCCACCCCTGGGCCTAACAGAAAATGTTCTGTATTTTAACTGTAGCTACACAAAATTTCCATTTTTTTAATTAAGGGGGAAAAGTACGGGTAATGAGCTGCCAGTTTCTGTTATTTTACAGATGTATTTGTTAGGGTGTATCTTATCTTCAGCTGCAGGACATCATCAGAAGACCCGAGAGCAGACAGAGTGCAGGGAAAATGTGCACTTTCATCCATTAAGCGCCGATACCGTGGGAGCTCCGAGCTCGAGCACCCACGTGTGCCAGAATGCCAGTAGGCTACATTAATTTAAAATTAGTCAGTTAAACTTCTCATCTCCAATCCTGTCTGTATCTGTGAGACGTGGCGCTGTCCTGAGTTGAAAGATAGCCCACTTTATGGCTTTGCTATCGAGTTAATAGGCGTGTGTGTTCGTGTCGGCCACTGTCTAAGGTTCTGAAGTGCAAACATTTTTTGACTTTCTTTTTTTTTTTAAAGGGCGTGCGCCCGTGAGCACCCACGGAGGAAAAGATGAATATGCGCCTATGCTTTCATCGGGTTTCTGCAGCTCTCAAAAGGAAAATGAGTTTCCCAGACCTGCATGATTCAGACAGTTTGGCCCCGGAGTTGCCCGGGCAGGTCTACACAGAAGCTGGGAGCCCGCTTTTCTCCACCTTCCACAACCCTGTTTTACTGTTAGAAGGAGTGTGAACAGTTATGCAGTGCCAATAATGCCGATAGTTGCAATTCATAATTAATAATAAAGAAAAGTAACGAGCACCATGGGCCGCTGTGAGGTGCTGACCACTGGAAGTCGACTTGTTTGTTGATTTGAAGAAGGCCCGAGGGGCGGAGACATCATCGGAAACAAAGAGAAATGCATCTGAAGCCAGAGTGTGGAATAGAGGATGGATACCCGAGCGAGCCCGACGGGACACGACGGGCCGGGCCGGGTTCAGACAGATACGTAGAAATGATGTTCGGGTTCGGGTCGGGCTCGGTCACATCAGCGTGATAAGGCACTTAACATTTTAAATTTATATCAGCTTATTAACGTGCCCTTGTTGCCCTGTGTGCGCCGATGCGCTCATCTGTTGACTTTTCCGAATGCCTTCCTCCAGTTGCTTAATAAAAGCTGGCTTTTATGTGTCATTATTATGAGAATTGTTTTTTTTGTTTAACTGTGTCGTGCTCAGACACAAATATCTTAATGCCTGTCGGGCTCAGGTCGGGTTCGGTTACTGCTCTGTCGGACTCGGGCCGAGCTCGGACAGAAAAATGCAGCCCTTACTTTCTTACTTTCAAGAATTCATAATTAGGAACTGCAGTTAAAAAATGAAAGGCTTTTAGGACTTTTCCCCCAGAAAAGTTGTTTAGCCAGGTGGAAAGTGTCTTCTTTTTTTTTCCGACGAGGGCCCGACTGGAGCCAGTCACAGACAGCAGCGTTAGTGTATAGCCCAACAGACTCGGCCCTAGGGTAAGTCAGTCCTAAAAGCTAACTGGAGGTTTGAAAAACATACATATCTACCTTTAAGTTTCCAACCAAGCCATCCCACTGTGACTGCAGTTTAAAAACGTCCTAAAAATACATTCGTAAGAACATCTCCAGCTACTTTCACTTCATAAAATCAAATCACGTTTAGAGACTATATCACGTTTAGAGACTGCTACTGTGTTTGTGGAGACTCCACGTCGGGTCCCGGCCCTGATACCTGAGCTTTTAACCGAGCCGAGAACAAAAGGGAAGATGATCATTTTAACTAAATCTGCTGAGTGAAGTGTAAAGGTAATGTGATTCACCATGATGGGATTCCTCCCTGTGCCAAGACGCTGCCTGGACAAGCCTTTCACTAACACTAACACTAACTTGTGCTTTGAGCCTCACGTTGATGCTGTGTGTAAAAAAGAAAGCACATCAGCGTATTCACTTTTATCAAAAGCGACGCACTTTTAATGTCGACGCCACTTTTATGAAAATGTTTGGTTCCACTTTACTTGAAGGTATCTACATAAGAGCGACATGACACTGTCATGAACATTATAAACAAGTCATAAACGTTTATGACATAACGCTTCTTTTAGTAAGTGTCATTCGGTTTTTGTCATGATCAAGTTATGGTTGGGGTTAGGGTTAGGGTTCATGTGTCATGACTGTGTCATGTGTTCATGACAGTGTCATGTCACTCTTATGTAGACACCTTCAAACAAAATGTAATGAATTGGACTCCCGGAGAACTGTTTTAGACAAACAGCATTGCTGTGCGTGTGATATCAATACATATCACATTATTATTTCGAGTATTGGCATAAGTGAATATCATGAGGGCAAAAGTGTCTGGACTTTTTTTGAAAAACATTTTGATATTTTATCCACTGTATATTTTTTCACTGTTCGACTTCTAATACATATAAAAACTGATTTGGACAGGATACATTTTAAACTGTTCAGATGTATGTGGCTTGGACGCAATGTCTTTTGAATATTGCAAATAAAAGTCCAGCAGTTCATAACCACTGTCTTTAGCTTGTTTAAAAAGCTTGTTTTTTACCTTTTATGTGGCCTATGTCAGGTTCCAGTGTGAACTGTTTGTGGTTTTCGAACTGACCCGCATGCGCAAAAGAACAATAACAAGGAGGAGGACGTCAGCATTTTTCGCTTTTATGTCAAAATCTTATCGGCGTAACATCAATGAGCAGGGGCTGAGGAGGAGGAGGAGAAGAGGCTCTTCACCTTCCTTTGACACTGCAGCCACGTTCTCCCGTGTCCCCGTTCTTCCTAATTTCTTTGCTATTTTCTTCAAAACCTGAGCGGTTACGGTATGATCCTTCTAGTTTTGACTGAACTGAAGTATCCCCCCCATACACTAATTAGGTCCAACACCTCCCTCTCCCTCCATTGACTTGCTCCATCACTGTTCTCCATGTTGTAGGCCTAGTCAAGTTTTTTAGTGTTACTGTCCGTGTCTCGGGCTAACTCACGACTGGCGCATAATTGTGACAAATGTCGATGTAGATCAGGGGTGTCAAACTCAATTTCCCGGAGGGCCACGCAGGAAAATAAGAATCGCATCAAGAGCCAGATGTGTGACATATGTGTTTATTTAATCGAAAAAGTCAAATATCTTTGACGGTATTATTGCACGTGTCATATAGTCTTCTCACTCACAGTTCGGTCCACATAAAGTCCTAAAGAAGTCAGGGAAAAGTTCCTCAGCCATCATAGGAAAAGACGCGCCCAAATCGTCGGAAAAAGTGAAAATAATGTCGGAAAAAGTACAAAAACGTCAGAAAAAGTAACAAAAATGTCAGAAAAAGTACAATAACGTCGAAAAAGTAACAAAAATGTCAGAAAAAGTAACAAAAATGTCGGAAAAAGTACTAAAACGTCAGAAAAGGTAACAAAAATGTCAGAAAAAGTAACAAAAATGTCGGAAAAACTACAAAAACGTCGGAAAAAGTAACAAAAATGTCAGAAATAGTGACAGAAATGTAGGAAAAATGTCAGAATTTAGTTGGGCCAAAATGTATTGTGAAGCTAAATTGAGGGAAACTTTTGACTTATAACTAGGGCTGCAGCTATCGATTATTTTAGTAATCGAATATTCTACCGATTATTCCATCGATTAATCGAGTAATCGGATAAGAAACACTTAGTAAGAAATACTTAGTAAGCAGCAATAGTAAATATTTATTATTGCCGTTTACTAAAAAAAAAGGAAACCTGTAGCTTGTGTATATATACAAAAGACAGGTTTCCTTTTTTAGAAAAAGCAAAAAAAAATGATTGCCAAATTCCAAGACCCTTAAAAAAACAAAAACATTACAATAGTACATTTTTGGTAGCCCAAATGTTAATATTTTTCACCCCATTCCCCTTCTTGCCTCTGGCTCTTTACACTGGATATGCAAAAGAGCTGTTCACTGACCAGAGGGTTTACAGCAGGGCTACTCAACTACACTGTTCTGGGGGACACATTTTCAGAAGCCTAATACACAGTGAGGAGCATAGATATATCTATGGTGAGGAGAAAGAATAAAGAATGCATGATGACGTCATTCACGTGCATATTAAGTGGCCATGCTGGGGGGAGGAGCAGGTGTGTCTCCGGCAGCGGCTACATTTCCAAACATTTAGAAGCAAACTAATAAACAGTTAGACTACAAACCGACAGCTTTCGTTTTAGCTTGTTGGTGAAACATGGCTGTTAGCAGAGTAGCATGCTGTAGACTAGTTGGGTAAAACATCGCTATTAGCAGAGTAGCATGCTGTAGACTAGTTGGGTAAAACATCGCTATTAGCAGAGTAGTACGCTGTAGACTAGTTGTGTAAAACATCACTATTAGCAGAGTAGCATGCTGTAGGCTAGTTGTGTAAAACATCGCTATTAGCAGAGTAGCATGCTGTAGGCTAGTTGTGTAAACAGCGCGGTGGACGAGAGCAGCAGCGTTAGCTACCTTGTGTCGGGTTGGCTCCGTGGAATGGATGAGTACACTGGAGGTTTGTTACAGAGGTGATGTAGCAGCATGTTTGCAGCTTAAAATGATCCCAAACTTCCTGTGATTTTCTCTCGCCTGTCTCTCCTCTTAGACCCTCGCTATTTTCGTCTTCTTTCATTTGTAATCGGGGCCGTCTTGTGTTTATATACTGTCCGTGCTTGTGTTGTGTCCGCAGAAGCGCAAACCTCATGTGCGCTAGTAATAATCCTCCGTGCGGAAACACAGTGAGCCGTACAACCTTAATTACATTGATTTTACGAAGCTTCGAAGCAAAGAATTTGCTTTGAGCAGTTTTTGTAATCGAATTATTCGAGTTATTCGAGGAATCGTTGCAGCCCTACTTATAACTTGACTTGTGACTTGCTTGAGCCAAGCTATGACTTTATTATCACGTTTTAATAAAGCAGCTACAATGTGTTTCACAGTTAAATGACAGAACAACCAGAAGACAGAAACGGATAATAAAAGTGAAGAACACAAAATAAAACATTCAAATAAATAGTTCAAAACATAAAGCGCAACACTAGAAAAGTTTATACATGTCTGTTCAAGTTGAAGGTGCTGTAGGGAGAACTGGGAAGATCCAGCACTTAGCCAAAAAAATGTGAACATCGACAACTTCTCAGTCCCTCCCCCCTTTCTGCTAAAGCCCAAAACGGTCTCCTAAGCCCCTCCCCCCACAAGGGAGAATGAATGGGTCTGCATGAGCAGTGATTGACAGGCAGATAAACACTCCCCCTGGCCCTGATTGGTGCATCTGAACATGGGAGCTGTGGATTTTTACAAATCACACTGTAGCTGCTAACCTGACTCCACCAGATGGATCGCTTCGCATTTGCTCGGCATATCCATCTGGGAACTTACCGTTGGAGAACTTTTGGGAAGGGGCAAAAATACTGGTTAGCTGATTGGATAAACCATCTGTCTATCACCTGTGTTGGTGATAGACGGGCCAAATCAACCAATGAGATCCACGAAGCGTATGAAAATACAACCACAAGCCAGGCTACTCCTGCTGCTGCTGCAGGTAAAGCATAGCTCGTTAGCTCAGCAAGCAAGCAACATGTGGGTAAAGGATATTTGCCGTTTGTGTAACGAGAATTTAGGAATAAAAGGCCCCATTTCAGGTTCCCGGACCATATTCCAAAAGAAGGATCCAAGAGAAAAAAAGCATTAGCGAGCGGCTAACAGAATTAGGGCTACCGCTGTCTGAAAATACTGGTTAGCTGATGGGATAAACCATCTGTCTATCACCACCTAACCCACCTCAAAACCAACGCTGATTGGCCCGGTCGTCTGGCAAATGGCTCCAAATTTTCTCTACCTCAAGATGCCAGACTGATCTGGGAGTGGAAAACTGGAGCTCGCCAGATCAGGACGGTCTCACGAGGCTATGTAGGTGGTGCCAGAGGAGACGGATTTATAAGTCTTACCTACTGCACCTTTAATAAATCAGTTCAGTCAGTTTAAAAAAAAAAAAGTTGTGCAAGGTTTGGTTTTCATTCCAATTAAAAACATATTTGTAAAAAAAATACATTTACTTAGGAATCTGGACAGGCTAATAAACTCTTGAAATATTTTGCATGTAAAAATAGAAAAGGGACTTTTTTTTTTTTTACCCATCCTGGTGTTGTCAGACTTCGTTTCCTGTAGGCTCACTCAGTCGATTAGTTCCTGGTCAATTCAGCCGATTGACCCGACTGTGGACTCACGCTGAGCCGGTGTGTGTGTGTGTGTGTGTGTGTGTGTGTGTGTGTGTGTGTGTGTGTGTGTGTTTGTGCTCTGAGACCCTATTGACCTAATTGAGTGGGACAGAGCAGTGCCTCTGTCTCGGCTGCAGCTGCAGACTCGACGGCCTCGAGGCTCCACAGCCGCTCGTCTGCATGGGAGACATGACCCGTCCAAACGCTCAGAGGAAGTCCCGATCATGGCGCCCCGCAGGAACAACGGATGATTAGGGAAAAGTGTCCCGATGGATTTGTGACACCTCTAACCCTTCACTCTAAAGATACTTTCACACCGCAAGTCTTAAAAAGGGTCCAGTGTGTAACATTTGTAGTTGTTCGTTATCAAAAATCTGTGTTGCCCCGTTCACAAACGTGTCCTTTTTTATGAATATTGACCACCACCATCAATTCTATGCATTCCTATTGGCTTGGGATTTTACATTTGCGCGTGCATGAACTGGGAACTGCGCCATCTTGAAATACGTTAGCCGGTAAGGGACATACAGGATACATACTGCTCCGCCTTTCGCGTTTTTCGACTCACAGCTGCTGCTAACGGGCATCGTCGCTTCCCGGGCCCCTGGCAAGTTTGAAGAAGGAAACATGGAGGACCGCACGTATTCAAAATCCAAAAATTCAGGAACAGGAGTCTTCTTCTTCTTCGCCCAGAATAAGAAAACGGATATTGAAAAGAGTAAGAGACCGGCGTCATCAGAAAAAAAAAGAGTGAACATTGGCGCCAGAGAGTTGATTGCGATATATGATCTCAACACTAGATGGGAGAAATTCACACACATTTGGACCTTTAATGCTTAATTCCGATTTATTTGCTCACATCCGATTATTTGTTCGGCTGTTCCCATTTGACCTTTTTTACCTTTTATGTGGCCTATGTCAGGTTCCAGTGTGAACTGTTTGTGGTTTTCGAACTGACCCGCATGCGCAAAAGAACAATAACAAGGAGGAGGACGTCAGCATTTTTCGCTTTTATTTCAAAATCTTATCGGCGTAACATCAATGACCAGGTGCTGAGGAGGAGGAGAAGAGGCTCTTCACCTTCCTTTGACACTGCAGCCACGTTCTCCCGTGTCCCCGTTCTTCCTAATTTCTTTGCTATTTTCTTCAAAAACGGAGCGGTTACGGTATGATCCTTCTAGTTTTGACTGAACTGAAGTATCTCCCCCCCCCCATACACTAATTAGGTCTAACACCTCCCTCTCCCTCCATTGACTTGCTCCATCACTGTTCTCCATGTTGTAGGCCTAGTCAAGTTTTTTAGTGTTACTGTCCGTGTCTCGGGCTAACTCACGACTGGCGCATAATTGTGACAAATGTCGATGTAGAATAGATTGACGTAAAAGTGGCATCAAATCCGCCTTGGTTGTTCACACTGCGGCCGCATTGGGCAGTATAGTTACAGAAGAAATGTAACCTTAATTTAAAGCCGCACCAAGGATCCTGACCGAATTTTTCCCGAGACGACAGCGTCACTGCGGAGCTCTTGACACCGTGACCAGTGGAGGGTGCTGAGCTTTACGGTGAAACGGTCCTGACCTGGAATCTTAAAGCCTGTCTCCCTCCCTCAGGCCCAGTGGGAGGTGAACTCAGCCGTCACATCTCCACACTAAACACTGGTGGAACTGGGCTGAGGAACGGGAGCAGCTGAAGACACACACACACACACACACACACACAGACACACACACACACACACACACAGACACACACACACACACACACACACACACACACACACGCATGCATGCACACAAATTAACTCTCTCTCACTCACTCACACGCACACACACACACACACCAACATACAGACACACACACACATTCACTCTCACACACACACACACACATACAGACACACGCATGCATGCACACACACATTAACTCTCTCTCACTCACACACACACACACACACACACACATACAGACACACACACACACACGCACACAACCATTAACTCTCTCACACACAAACACCAACATACAGACACACGAATGCACGCACGCACGCACGCACACACACACACACACACACACACACACACACACACACACACACACACACACACACACACCCCCTACATACAGACACATGCATGCATGCATGCGTTCTTACACACACATACACAGACAGGTACACACATACATACACATTAACTCTCTCTCACACACACACACATTCACTCACTCACACACACACACACACACACACGCACAGACACCCCTACATACAGACACATGCATGCACGTACGCACACATTCTCACACATTCTCACACACACACACACACACACACACACACACACACACACACACACAGTAAATCACTGTCCTGTTCCTGTAGAGATGATATTTCTTGCCTTGTTGCTACAGGGGGGTTTACGACTGGAGAGCTATTTTGGAGAACTGGAGCATGAGGGAAGAGGAGAGTCGAGGAATAGGATGAAGGAGACACAGAGGACAGAGGAAGGGAGTCTTTTTTTTTTTTTTTATGAAGAAAAAGTAAAAAAGTCTTTGATTCCAGCTTCTTAAATGTGAATATTTACTAGTTCCTTGACTCCTCTGTGACAGTAAACTGAATATCTTTGAGTTGTGGACAAAATAAGACAACTGAGGACATCGCCTTCATACAACCACACTTCTAAACATCTGAACTATCCCTTTAATGCTCTGTTATCTGATCATATAAACACCAGGTAACAGATATGTTACATGTGTGTGTGTCTCACTGTTAAAAGTATGTCCAAATGTCATCTAACTTTAAAACATATATGTAACAAAGTTTTTGAGTATAGCGTCAGAGCAATCAGCGATGGTGGAAAATGTTTATTTCTGTTTTAAAAGTCCACTTCGAGCTTTAAATTTGACGACACAATGCGTTCTTGTCGTCAGGTTGACACTGTGCCGTCTCCCGGTGACACCATCGTCGCTGTGACCCAATCGAAAAGCGCCACAATCCCCACGACGACGAAGAGGAAGAAGAAAGAGAAAAATAAAACGTGTCAAAGTTCCACAAAAACTCTCATTTTTGATGTCACAGTGTGCTGCATTGCTGATTGGCTGATCTGTAGGCAAAAGTAACCAATCAGATAATGGTCAAATAGCTGCATAGGGTTGCCCTGTGGTTGCATCAGTCACAGCATCCCTCTCTCCCTCTTTCTCTATCTCTCTCTCTCTCACACTCTCTCCCTTTCTCTCATTCTCCTCCCTCTCTATCGCCCTCTCTCCTTCTCCCTCTCTCTCTCTCTTTCCTTCTCCCTCTCTCTCTCTCTCTCTCCCTGTCCTTCTCCCTCTCCCCCTCTCTCTCATTATCCTCCTTCTCTAACTCCCTCTCTTCTTCTCCCTCTCTCCTTCGTTCTCCCTCTTTCTCCCTCTCTCCTTCTCCCTCTCTATCTCCCTTTCTCTCTCTCTCTTTCCATCTCCCTCTTTCTCTCTCTCTCCATCTCCCTCTATCTCCCTCACACTCCCTCTCTCCTTCTCCCTCTCTCTCTCTCTCCCTGTCCTTCTCCCTCTCCCCCTCTCTCTCATTCTCCTCCTTCTCTATCTCCCTTTCTGCTTCTCCCTCTTTTTCCTCCCTCCTTCTGCCTCTCTCTCTACCTCTCTCCTTCTCCCTCTGTATCTCTCTCTCTCTCCCTCCCTCCCTCTCTCCCTCCCCCTCTCTCTCACAAGGTCGCTTCACCACCTCAGCGCGTCTCTCATGTCAACAAGCAGCACCAGTGTCCCCAGCTCCTATTTCACATCAAATACTTTGCACAGAAATAGTTTCCTTAGGCATCTTTACAACCTTTAACCAGGGGGGTGGGGTTGAGTTACGTCTTCTCTCGTTTGGCGGGTGTGTCCCTCGTTGATCGGCTGTGTCACAGGTGGCGCCCAATCAGCGGAGACATGTATGATTACTCGTGGTAATGCAAAGGCCCGAGCGCCTGCACACACACACACACAACAGTGTGTCCAACGCACCCCCGTTTCAGTTTTCTTTTTAAAAACGCGCTGCTCCGTTTTGTCGGCTCAATGCGATTATTTTGACTGATGCTGCGATCGCGATATGATTCACGATATTGAAGGGAATGCTCATTTTTGTATCATCGTTCTCATTTGCACTGAAAAATATTAAAATGAAAAAAATTCTGTAGGATAGGATCTGTAGGCCGGGACGTCTATGCAGCACCACGATACTTCATTCCCAATGATTTGACACATATTTTTACCTTTAACAAATATTTTATTATTTGGATATTGCACTAGTCCGTATATATATTGACTTTATATTTCACAATTATTGTTTTCTGACAGATAGTTTATAGATCTCTATGTTTCGGACAGCCCTCGAAGGCAGCTTCATTTCACAGAGAAAGAGAGAACAAAAAGGAGACGCAGCGACCGAGGAAACGGTCAGCTGTTACTCAAACTCCCGGGCCGTTCCGTGCTTGTGTTTGGGCTTTTAAAAACTTTCCTGTGGCAACGATAGAGGCAGCCTTGTTTCCTGTTTCGTGTTTCCTGTACGGGACGCTCACACTGACCAGACTGATCGCCGGTTACACAATTGGCTGCCGCAGCGTGACGTCGGGTTGCGTTTCTCCAAAAGTTGAAGTTACAGTGTTGAAGTAATAAATAAAAACAAAATGAATATTCAAATCCCCACATAGAAAACTTAATACCTACCCAAAATCCGAATATCGAACATTTGGATTCAGCCATATACGGAGATTTGGTTCATATATACGCTACTGGTCCAAAGTTTTAGAACACCCCAATTCTTCTAGTTTTTTATTGACATTTTAGCAGTTAAAGTCCAATGAATAGCTTGAAATGGTACAAAGGTAAGTGGTGAACTGCCTGAGGTTATTAAAAAAGTACGGTTACCCAAAACTGAAAAATAATGTACAATTCAGTATTTTACAAAAAGGCCTTTTTCAGAGAACAATAAATGGGTTAACAATTTAAAGCTGTTCTGCAGCAATGGAGGTTGATCAAGCTTTGAGAGTTGGTGCTATCAATTCCCACAGGTGTTCCAATTTGTCTGGATTACTTACAACGCCCTCTGTTTGTATAAAAGTATATATATTTTATTTTTTTAAATCAGCATTTATATGCAGACAGGGGCGTAGCACAAGACCCTGGGCCCTATGCATAGGAAGTCCTGATGGGCCCCCATGTTCCTCAACTCACCCCCCTCCCCACTCCCCAAAAAATAAAATAATAATTGGGCCTCTGTAAACATGAATCTGGAGGCCTAGATGTTTATAGGGTATTAACTATTACCTGTAATGCCTAGAGTAGCCTGATGACACACATTTCAAACCTCCTTTCTCAACATTCTCTAGCCTACTTTACTGTGGTTACTACTACATTTTGTTGGTTTTCTCTGTACCTTTACTTGCCGACCTGCATACTATGGTGTCTCTCTGATCATCTGTAAATTTATCTGGCCATAGTCCTGGAACCTCTGGCCAAAGCTGGTCTGCACTGCTCTGCCTACTTTCCAGTTCCTCAGCTCTCATTTCCACACTGTGCTCAGAGCAACACTCATGCTCCCTGCTGTCTTCACTCCCATCATCCTCAATCACATCTTCTCTATCATCTTTCTCTATGAAGGATACATCTGATATTAACCTCTTATCCTAATTGTAACCTAATATAATGAAACACACTAAGATGTTAGTGTTACTAAACACCTTTCAGTCAAAATGGCTAAACATGGTTTGCTTTAATTTTGATATAAGCTCACCTTGTCTCAAATCCAAAGAGGAGGATGAGGGGTCTGTTGCTACTCCACTCCCTGGTGGGACAGTTTCTGAAACTGAGGGCCATGTGTTTCACAATGTTAAGATCTGCTTCTAATAAATTTGACATAACTATAATGTTGACATGATATATATCTACTGATGAACTACCAACCTACCTATGACACTGATTAGCCTATTATTGCTAATTATAGACATTATAGCCTATTCATTTTAAATTAAACATGTTTTAAATTAGGCTATTAAATGGTGTGTTGTATGCAAACAGCATTGTTAGTGTACTTTATTTATTTAGCTTTTACCTCAGATTACATGTATAACCAAAGTATCATTTGAAAGTGTATGTTCTGCTCTTTATAAGGGTTGTCTCAGTTTGTTTTTAGCACTAACAGTCACGGAGATATTCAAGCAGTTTAGCACCATGGATTTGGTTTTCTAGTTAGTGCTCACCTTTCTTTCAAAATAAGTCTGTTACCAATTGTTTCCCCTCATTTTGTTTTCTCTCCTCCTCCTCCTCCTGTCTTTCCTTTCTTTTTGGTAGCCTGATTTGACTTTCTTTGAGAAAGACATTTCTACAGCAGAAGTTTGCGCTCCACCAGACGCTCTCAACTGATCTAACGTAAACAAAATGCGTGCAGATGGACTAAACCATTTGGCGCATTAGCAAGGGGTGGGTGAGACCTTAGATAGTCTTTTTTTGTATACAAAAATATAGTCAGTCAATCACCCAAGTTATTCACCCAATACACTAACTTTACATTTCATCAGACATGCATTATGAAATTTAATTAGGAAATGAAAATATCCAGGTGAAATAAAATATATTCCAGACTTTTCAAGGGCCCTCTCTGCCGTTGGGCCCTGGTAATCAGTATCGGTTTTACCCCCAGTCCGACGCCCCTGTATGCAGATATCTGCGCTGTGGCGCTGCACCCACAGGGTGATTTACGCTTCAGAACTAATGCAAAAGGCATCAACCATTTCAGTGCCTTGTTGACGGTGCCAAACTTTATACCCCCGTCAAGAAGAAAAAAAAAAAACCTGTTGGCATAGATGTGAGCAGGGAGGTTATGGCGAGTTCCAGAATTCCTCGCAGCTCGTCTTGAGGTTGACGGGGTCGTGCGGTACGGTTCCTGGGATACCACACACTGAACCAGGGAGTGGAGCAGTCCAGAGATGCCTGGCAGTCTCGGGATGCCTTCTGCAGGAGTGTGTGTGTGTGTGTGTGTGTGTGTGTGTGTGTGTTTGGGGGCGTTTACAGTAGAGTCTTAGGATTCTTTAAATAGGGAATATCTCCCCTCTCTGATTACATCCAGGAGTTACAGCGATGTATCAGTTTGCTGCGGTCGGGATATGACTCGATACTAGGGCTGTGCTCGATTGAAGAAATTCTTAGTCGATTAACACTCGATTAGTTGATTTAATCGACAGATCTGTAAATCTGAGTTTCTCCGCAAAGAGTCATGCAAAAGTACCACTTTAATTCTTGTGTTTACCAGAGATGTGCTCATACGTTTCTTGGAAATAAGTCATTCAGTGTGAAAAAAGTATAAAACATGACTAATCGACTAAAGAAATCTAAGTTGACCAAGACCAAAACGACAGATTAGTCAACTAATCCACTAAGAGGGAGCAGCCCTACTCGATACGCAAGTTCAGGTATCAAAATTGGTATCGAGAAGCAAAAAAATGGTATCTGGCCATCTCTAGTTATGGTTAGGTATGGGTTAAAACGCAGCGCCCAGGATGGGTGCTACGAGGGGCCCGGGCACAAAGGGACCACTGGTGGAAATTGGTAGCACCAACTTTCAAAGCTTGATCAACCTCCATTGCTGCAGAACAGCTTTACGTTGTTAACCCATTTCTTGTTCCCTGAAAAAGTCCTTTTTATTTCTAAAATACTGAAATGTACATTATTTTTTCAGTTTTGGGTAACCTTACTTTTTTTTCTCGCAGCGCTGCCTTGAAGTCGACGTTGGGGGCTTAAAACACCGTCAAGCGTTTTGAGCCCCTTTGACAGTTAATGTTTTACCTCTTTTGGGGAGTAGGTTATTGTTCTTTTTTGTTATAGGGGGACAAATCTACCTCTTCTAAATATTACTTATTATTATTCAAATTATTAAAATCTACGCCTATGATAGTCAGTGTGGTTCTAGCGGACGCTCTGGTTCCTGTTACAGCTGGTATCCCGGTGGGAGCGGAGGGGTTTTCACGGACAGTGATGACTGTCAATCATCAGCTGACGGGACAGCTGAGGTCCCGCCAGCTGCTGCCCCCCCCCAAAAAAAGAAAAAAAAGAAAAAGATACTTGCGGGTAGAGGACACAGATTAGATCTTCTTTGCACTAACCTCCATCCTGGACTATACATCTGCCCATTGCACACAGTGCTTGAACTACTAACTAGGGTTGGGCATCAAGAACCGATTCCTAATCGGAATCGTTTCAAAAATTACGATTCAATCAGAATCGTTTCTTTATTGGAATCGTTTTGGAATCGTTTGGAGGATTTGGTTTCAAATCTGATCATGGGTTCCAAATTTAATATGCGCAAGTTTTGGTTTCCGTAGCAGCCAGGCGCTTGTTGTGTTGCAGCCGTGCAGCACAGTAAGCGGAGCTCCAGCGTGGCTTTATTTTGCATTGTAAAAGCTGTAAAACTGCAACCCACCTATGAATCAAAATAAAACTTTCCTCTTACTTGTGAAATAAGCATCCAACCCGTTTCAACTCCACCACTCAAAGAATCGGAATCGAGAATCGATAAGAACCGGAATTGAACGGAAGAATCGGTACTGGAATCAGAATCGTTAAAATCCAAACGATGCCCAACCCTACTACTAACACAACCATGTTGCAGAAACTGGCTACATGAACTTGTTATCCTTCATGTGTTGTAAACTGTGTTTGCTTGAGCACACACACACACACACACACACACACACACACACACACACACACACACACACACACACACACGTTTGTTTCACTATATTTTTGGGGACCGTCACTGATGCATTCCCTAGCCCCTTACCCTAACCTTAACCATCACAACTAAATGCCTAACCTTAACCATAACATAATTCTAACCCTAATCCTGAAACCAAGTCTTAACCCTCAAACAGCCCTTTAACCTTGTGGGGTCCAAGCATTTTGGGCCCCACAAGGCTGTACAGACCCCACAAGTATACTGTATTCCCGGTTTTTGGACCCCCACGAATATAGTAAAACAAGCCCACACACACACACACACACACACACACACACACACACACACACACACACACACCGCAGTATCATTCGCCTATCGTTATCTGAACCTTAGTACACACAGCGGCTTATTAATCAGCCTCTGTGGAGCTCTGGAGGAATATTTGGGGAGACGTTCGTGGATTGAGATCAACAGTTGAGTTATTTCTCCTCCTCTGGCAGCTGAGAAAACAGCCCTGGCGACAGCGGCGCTCAGGAAGGAGTGGAAACACGTTTTGGATCTACGGAGAAACTGGAGCACAGAAACACGAGCCCGCTGATATCAGACGTTCTTTAATCCCAGTGTTTAAACACGACGGCCAGCGGTATCGTCCGCAGCCTTGACGAGTTTCAGCCAACACACACACACACACACACGGACACAGACACACACACAGACCCACGCAGACACACACACACACACGGACACAGACACACACACAGACCCACACAGACACACACACACACGGACACAGACACACACACAGACCCACACAGACACACACACACACACTGACTCACACTGACACACACACACACACACACACACACACACACACACACAGACACACACACACACACACACACACACACTCTTTGAACTGAGACTAAAACAAAGTAAAGTGAGCGTTTGATTTGTTTGACCCGAGCTGCTGTCAGCCCCCTGAGTGAAACCAGAGCTCCTATTTCACCGCTAATCTGTAGTCTGAAAAACGTTAGCAGGCTGACTGCGTACACCCCCTGCCCCCTGTGTGTGTGTGTGTGTGTGTGTGTGTGTGTGTGTGTGTGTGTGTGTGTGTGTGTGTGTGTGTGTGTGTGTGTGTGTGGCACAGAGATGCCGCTCGGCTTGCTGAAATCTCAATGTCATTCCAGTCGTTAATTGTCACCGGACTAACTCACGCGATTTTTTGCGCGAAAATAAAACTTGTCGTTGTGCTCATAAGTTTCTCGGAAAGAAGTCATTCAGCATAAAAAAAAGCATAAAAAAAGCTAAAGAATTCTCAGTCGACTAAGACCAAAACGAGCGTTAGTCGGCTAATCGATAAAGAGGGGGGGCAACCCTTCAAAACAGTGAAAAAAAACTTCTCGTTCCATGTTCAATACATCCAATAGGGATCTCTATTCCAAATATATATATATATATATATATATATATATATATATATATATATATATATATATATATAGATAGATAGATCTATAGTCAAAGCTCTTTCTGTCTGTCAAAGCATTTTTGTAAACTTTGTTTTCAAAAGTTGCTATATAAATAAAAGTATTATTATTATTATTATTATTATTATTATTATTATTATTATAACTTCCAGCTCTATCCAAGTCCTGACCTTTGTTTTTACAGTGCTGTCCTCCACTAAAGACAATTCCTAGTCTTCTATCACTCCTACCATTTTGTCGACTATTGGTCGATTGAATCGAAAGAGCTGTCAAACCTGAGTTTCTCCACAAAGAATCATGTGAAAGCACCACTTTAAATCTTGCTCATGACAAGCTTTATGGAAATAAGTCATGCAGCATGAAAAAAAAAAGGATTTGAATGTACATTTGTTATCTTGCTATGGTTATATAATATAAAAGATATGCTACCTTCATATACAAAATATATAATATATGCAGGAACTATTTAAAGTTGAATGAGGGATGGGGAAAAATAACAAGCTGATGAATATTGAACATATTATCTTATACATATTATATATTCCTCTTGGTGTGTTGATACGCACTTATTGTGTTTTTATATTTCTCTTTATTGTTATTTTTTTTGTTCGAAATAAAATCAAAGGGAAGAAAGAAGGGTCGACATGAATCTTCTTGCAGCCGTTCAAACTTAAACCAAAAAGGTGTCGCTGTTTAACCGACTCGGCTGTAATTATCAACAGCATGCAGCGGCGAAACCGCGGCGACATGTTGACAGTAAACAGCAGCTACCGGAGCGCAAAAAAAGCTTTCTGTCAGCGTGGAAGAGAGAAAGAAGAAGAAAGAGAGGCGATTTAAACGGGCCGAGATAATAACAGTGTGTTGGGAGAGTAGAAGAGGCAACGTGTCTCTTTGTAGCTCTACCTTACGTCCGTGTACACAGGCAGAGCACTTAACGTTCATCACACTCACACACACACACACACACACAGACACAGACACACACACACACACACACACACACACACATCCAAGTGGATCATAAGGAAGGTAAAGTTTTGCAGAACAGGCAACTTAAAATTATTGTCATTATCAATCAATCGTTTTTCTCTATAAAATGTCTGAAGGACTTCTTCTGTCCGACCAAAATATATTTAGTTTACTATCAGACCAGAATAGAAAGAATAGAATGCCTTTGTTGCCATTGTTGTTTTAAATGCAACATAATTAAGGAGTGCTGTTCCTGATCAGGGCAATAAAAGGCACAAGAAAAACATCACAAAGACAAAAAACACTTAAAAGGACAATTCTTAATTAATAACACATAATTACAGAGTCGACCGTTCTCTGGGATATGTTTTCATTCTAATTGAATGTGACCAGTTTTAGCGCAAACTGCTAATTAGCTTATAACGCTAGTCGTCGGGGCCACGCGAAAGTAAAAAAGAAATCGCTATTTATATACCACTAACAAGGCTCAAAGTTGCACCACACTTCCACGGTTGCATAACGAGGGTCCCTACATGTAAACTGATCAGTCGAACGACGAAACGCCGTGCTTGAGCCATGTTACTCAGGCGTGAGCTTAGAATTATAAGGTTCTATCTCCACTTTTGGCCTGAAATTGAGTTTTTGACATAATCTGATCCCTTAGGTGTTTATTAATGCCTGTGTGGTGTTATTTTTGTAAAAAAAAATTCTTAGATAGTTATTAATAAAATAAAAAGGTTCCATCTCACAAAATAGCTGGGATGTAAAAACTTTGATGCTCAATATCTCAGAACTACCCTAAACGGAGATAGAACATTATAATTCTAAGATCACTCTGGTTTGTGGTTGCACGGCGTTCGTCGTTCGTCTGGTCGTGACTGTTTTCCCAAGATGGCGCCCGCCTGTATACGTGAACGCTACAGTCTTTCTAAACTATCTTTTTAATAAACTATCTGAACACTTACAAAGTTCTCAATGCTTCGGTTTACATGCAGGGACCCTCGTTATGCTACCGTGGAAGTGTGGTGATATTTTGAGCCTTGTTAGTGGTGTAGAAATAGAGATTTCTTTTTACTTTCGCGTGGCCCCGACGACTAGCGTTATAAGCTAATTAGCGGTTTGCGCTAAAACAGGTCACATTTGATTAGAATGAAAACATATCCCAGAGAACGGTCGACTCGGTACCCTTATGTTATTAAACCATAGGTTCATTTTGCTCCGGAATTGTCCTTTAAGCTTAATCTTTGGGCTTGGGGAGGACATCAATAGAGCTAGGTCTCATTCAAAAATCTGCGATACCTGTGGCGATACCGATACCGTGACTTCGATACCGGTTCATGAACGATACCTTTCCCGATACCAATTTCATAAAAATCCAGTTAGAAATTACAGTATTGCGGTACAAATCTTTTATTTCAGCTCCTTAACACCTATGTGACGCACACTGTACTCAAGTCTCTCAAAATACAATGACACACACGTGAGTCTCTGTGCGTAACCTAGAGTTTGTCCTGCCTCTATGACGTGTAGACAGCCAATCACCAGCATTATTAGCTCTTGGTACTTGCTTATCCAAGGAAAAAGGCATTAAGAAAAAACCCAAAAGGCACCTGTCTTAAGAAAAAAAATGTAAAATGCCTTTAATACATCTGGCACATTCTTAATAGAATCAGATTAAAAATGCCGAAACGAGTTGCAGTTGTTTTTAATCTGATTCTATTGAGAATGTGCCAGATGTATTAAAGGCATTTTACATTTTTCATAAGACAGATACCTTGGGTTTTTCCTTGATGCCTTTTGGATTTGTTCATGCCCCCTAACAAAGAGCACCATCTTTTTTTTCCCACAAACACTAATCGGTGCATAAAAGGTATCAAAGTTCGGTACGCAGCCCTAGATATCAAGCCCTTCCAAGTCAAAAGACTCAAGTAGAAATATGTGTAGGGTCACATTTCAAACTCTGTGTTACGTAAAGACTTTAGAAGTCTTATAAACACCAGTTTGTGTGTGGGGAAATGGAGCGTGGTTTTGTATGTGTATGCATCATGTTTACTGTACATTTGGCTCCAAGCGAAGTCAGGAGTCGGTGTTAAAGTCAAAGTTGAGTTGCAAGTTGAGTTGTCTTTTTTGATTCTGACAGATAGCGTCTAAAATCACCAAGTTCAACTCTACAAAACACATATAGCGAAAAAGTCAAAGAAAAAAAAAAGAATTAAACTATTTGAAAAAATGTTAGGCCTTACTATTATACTATCTTTAATTATAGAAGTTATTTCTGTTTTGTGATGCTGAGCATGACGATCTAATGATACTGTAGCTTTGTGTGCGTGTGTGTTGTGTCAGTAATGAACTGTGTGGGAGGTCTATGTGACGGTAGTGGTTTTGTTGGTGTACTCAGGTGTGGGTTCATTACCAAAAGCCTGTTCAGGCAGTTCTCTCTCCTCTGTGATTGGCTGTCTGTTAAAAACCAGACACACTTTGATCCTCCCATCGCCACACACACACACACACACACACACACACACACACACACACACACACACACACACACACTCTGTCTTTGAACTAACACAGTTTTGTTTTAGTATTACAGCTCAGGCAACAAGTTAGAGTTATTGTTACACACAAACACACCAGACAAAGGGGGTTTCCTCTCTCTCCATGTCTAAGAAAGAAAACTATTCGAATTTTTAAAGCTACGTTGAACTGCTTTTGTGGTTATTTTACTAAAACATGCTGATAAGAGTTTAGCACAGCAGCTATTATATGAACGTGTTAGCATGAAGACCCTAACCTAGCGGTTCGGCAATGTTCTCATCATTTAAGTTGACCAAAAAGGCAAGCTAACATACTGTAACTTAGCAAATAAAAGGTTTTTTAAAGTTGCCCTAACTGATTTTTCTGTATATCTGGGGCTAGAAGAACTCCATAGTGATGTTAGAAAGAAGTCATGATCCATGAATGTAAGTTCAATCTGTATTCTCTTTTAGCTCTGGTTTGGTCTGCTCCAACTATCGAGAAAACACCTGGCTCTTAATGTTCCTGCTATGTTACATGCACAGTATTCATTTCATTCATTATAACATTAAAAATATATATGAATTAGCCAAGTGTCAGATACATGTAAGAGGGGCTAACACCACAAAGTGTAAAAGCACACATGTAGCCGGAGGAATGAAGTGAAGGGGGTATGAAATGGACAGAGTAAAGCAGGGAGTTCATCGCTGCAGCGTGACAGTGTAGCGGTGAATTATTTATCAGCCGCTCAACCTTTACATAATGGCTCTGACCTCCTGCTGGTAACCTCCACCACAAACACCACCAACACTAGCAGGACGGACAGACACTTGGAGTCTCCTGCCACTGGGACTGGGTTTCCTCTTTTTCACTTTACTTCAGAGTAATCAAAATGTATCTTCTCATCCTTTACTTAGAGCTGGGCGATGTGGAGAAAAATCAAATGTCACGATATTTTTGACCAAATAAATCAATGTCGATAATGCCGCGATATTGTAGAGTTGACTACTGGTGCTTTCACAAAATGTTAACACAATGAGAGATGTGATGGATAATCCCCAATTATGTGGATAGAATGACTAAGTGGGTAAAGGCAAAATAGCAGAACCACTAGTAAGTCTGGTATGTTCAGAAAATTACATCCCTTAACTGTTATGCAGCCTTTAAAAAAACACTTGTGTTATATTACTAAATGCACAATTTACGACGATATCTAGCCTCATATATCGATGTTGATATAATAGTGATATATTGCCCAGCCCTACGTTTACTTCTTGTTCTCTCCAGCTCTTTCATTTTCAGAATTGACTCGGATTTTACAACCAATTTTCTCAAAAGAAGCGTGAAAATAAAGACCCAAAATATTTTTTTATTTGGATGATAAACTAAAATTATTATTTCAAACCTTTAGGGTTGTGACAATTTTGATTTTAAAAATTGCAAATCGATCGAAATGACCCTTCAGCTATCGAAATCAAAAGCAGGATCGGCAATCCTTGCAGTATTTCTTTCTCTCGTCACACCCGCTACTTGGGCGTGTCAAAAAACAGACACAGCGTAGCGTACCTGCTCGTAGCACGCAGCTAAAGACACAGGATAATGTTAGCTTAGCAGTAGCTTCCATGAAGTCACCGTTTGGCAACATTTTGACTTTCCCATGAGTAAGTTTTGGAAACAAACAACGGAGGTAAAGTGTGTGGGCTCCGACGGCAGTCTATGGGTGCCTTCATGTGCACCTCGTTAAACTAATGGTGCATTCAATTGCACCTGTTAACTCTGAGAAACCTGCAACGGTTGTTGCAAAGTATCCTTCTGCTATCTAGTGGCTGTCTCTGTAAAAAAAAAAAATTTAAATCGAAAATTGAATCTGATCATGAGCATAAAATCGATTCATGGATTTGAAAAATCGTGACACCCCTAAAAACCTTGTATTATGACCATAGGTCATCGGCTGCAGGGAACCCGTCCCTCCTTTATCATCTTTCTCCACAGCGACCTGCACACAGCCGGGTCTAGGCCTGCAGAGGGAGCGCTTAATTATTCTCTCTCATGCTCCCTCAGACGGGTGGGCTTCATAACTAATTAGCAGCAGTTTGTACAGGGGATGAAAAGAACACACACAGCTTCACCCACTGGGCGACCCTAGTTAATAATTCAAACACACCCTCTGGCTGGCTGGCTGGCTGACACACTCTCTCTCTCACTCACACTCTCACACTCACACACACACACACACACACACACACACACACACACACACACACACACACACACACACACACACACACACACACACACACACACACACACACACACACACACCAGTTATATTCTTGTAAAAGGTACTGTGTGCAGACAGGACAAAAATAGACGCACAAGACTATGAGAAGATTATCCCAGTTCAATGGTCTGATATAGTAATAAATTATCATACGTTAAGATATTTTTTTGGCAATACATTTTTTTTTTTTTTAATTTCCAGGTAAAAATATTATTTTTTATTATTTATTCTTCCTTTTTTCTTGTTTTTACTCTGACTGTTAGAAAATTAGCACATCGTCCCAGTTCAGTGGTCTGATTTACTGAAGTAATTAATGATCATCAATTAGGAATATTTTCCTTAATTTCTGGCAATACATTTTTTTGTCCTTACTTGACAAACTCAAATGAAAAAAAATTGTATTTTAAAGTTTGATTTAGTATGTGTCATTAAGAAATCCACTTTTTGGTAACAATACATTCTTCAGATGTTTTTAATCCGACATCCAGCCGATCGTTTCTTTTCCACTTAGTCTTTTTTTAAGATGTTTTTACATAAAACTCACAAAGGATGCGGTTATAGTGCTCTCGTAAAATAAAGATAAACACTTGTTTATTCCAAAATGTCAATTTTAAAAATAACAAAAACCCATCTAATTGCAATAATCTTTTAATTATACTGCAATAGCAATATAATTTGCGATACAAAATATAAATAAATAAGTCTCATTTTCATGAAAACCCTTAAAATCATTATGGTGTGATTTTTGTACGGATCTGTACCAAACAAAGATGTTTTCTTAAGTTTGTGGAATAAGATGTGTAGGCCAGAACATCTCCGCAGCGTGTCAATAACAAATTTAAAATGGTATTTTGACACACATTTCGCCTTTAGCGTAGATTGCTAATTTTGATAACCTTTCGATTAATTGTTCAGCCCTAAAACCAACAGCATTTGGAAGCTAAACTTGGGCAAATATCGATATGAAGGTACAATCGGTACTAATCCTTTCTAAAAAAAATACTCACATTTTCGCAATCAAAAACTTGTATACCACAGATACTTGCAGGGCTTTGTACAATTATTTATGAACAATACTATTTTTTAACTATGTAGAACTTTACAGTAATTTACTGGCAGCAGCTTCGCCAGTAAACTACTGTTTATATACATTATTCATACTTTTTTTAAAGGTATTTTACTGTAAATAAACAAAAGTTTCCTACTGTGTTATTGGAATCCACAGTAATATACTGGCTGCAGTCTAATTCCTGCCTTTTCCTTTATTTTCCCAAGATGCATTGGTATTAACAGTAAATACTTGTAATTGTAACATTTGCAGATAGTGCTGTAATATTAGTTTCTCCCAGATGGCATTGCCATTTACAGTACAATCCTGTATACCATTAACACAGTTAAGATACTGTGAGATTCTAGCTGTGAATTTGCATCAAAAGGTGTGCAGTGTAGGTGTTAGAAGAAATCTACATTCCTGCAAGTAGCTTTTCTATTTCTGCACCTGCATTCATTATAAAAGCGTCGGCACTAAAAATGTAACAGTCCTCAGAGTGATGGAAATCTAACGTCCTCTGAAGCAGCTGAGTGCTGCATGCCAAGTTTAATCACCGCTCCAGACGTCATACACGTGGTTTTCACCTGACAGTGATGAAAACATTGGCCCAGCCGAGTGTGAACAGGTGTAACACTGGTGGATAAACTGTCCCAGTAGAATAATATCTCCATTCATTTGCATTAATTGGATGTACAGTAAGCCTACATGGTTTCCTGCATTCACTCCATATGCTCTACGTGTGTGCGTATGTGTGTGTGTGTGCGCTTCTTACAGAGGATCACATTCTCTGTGACGTCAAACCAGACCTTACACCACACGACTTTTCAAGGGATTCCAACTGTCGTGGACTAATACCCAATATCTGAATGACATCCTGAGAGTCCTGCTAGAGTTGGGGGGGGCGCTCCCGTCGTCTCAGTCGTCGGTGTAAGCTGGTCATAAACTCAGTCCCAGTCAGTCTTTTTCCCAGTCTTCACGTTCCGACAAAATCAAACGTGTTTGATATTATCGTAAGTTTTAAGTCTTGGTAGTGAAGTTAAATCATGTGAACATTGTCAACAACCAATGGGTGCGCTCCCTCCATCATCACCAAACAGGAAGCAGCAAACGGCTAGAGACAGTGTTGTTTGTGGTTGCTGTGGTGTAGGCCTGTAACAATTATTAAATAGTTGTCTAAACGCAATTTTTATTTTCCATACTCACGGTTATTTTGTATAACCGCAATTAAAGCATTAGAGCATTTTTTAAATGAGATTGGTCACACTATAGTTTAGATCATCAAACGCGTTTGCAACACCAGTGTAGCGTCACCTAACAGTAACGTTAGCTAGCCTACGATGCTATGGATTCCTACCAGAGGACACCCCAGGGCCGGCCCCAGACGTTTGGGGGCCCTAAGCAGGATTTGATTTGGGGACTCTCCACATTGTAACATGTTGCCACAGCACTTGGCACTAAACCAACTTGTGTATTGTAAATAGTAAAGCACTCATAATGTACAAATACGCATGTAAAGACTAATGTGAGACCTATTAGCAGCAACGCTATCTTTAAATAGACTGGCTCTGTTATGAGCTCTATTGTGGGACATTTCAAGCGCTCTTGGGGGGGCCCTCTGGTAGCCAAGGGGGCCCTAAGCAGCCGCTTAGGTCGCTTATGGGTCGGGTCGGCTCTGGGACGCCCCGCCTGTAGTTGCAAGTCCAGTCGGCTTTTGAACGTTAAAAATCCACTGAAGCACCTTTGTAAAAACAAATAAAAAAAACAATTATATAGTTAAATGCAATTATTTCTGAGACAGTCCAGCAAAATTTGGAATGGTTACAGGCCTACTATGGCGGCGCGCTAAGCTTAACGCTAAAGTTGCCAATTTTCCACCATTCATCTACATGTACCAGCTAACGCTAGCGGTAGCTAGCTAGCTTGCTTACATTTTTCATAACAAATCTAGTTGTAGTCTTGCAATGTGTGACCCTGCAAGATCCCCCAAGTCTTTACATATTATGACAGTCTTAACGTTGGAGATAGATGGGAGATGGTGTCAGACTGTAGTCTTTTCAAAGTCCGTCCGAAGTGTTCTAGTGTATGGTAGGCAATCATATGACTTTGTTGATTAATCGATTAGTTGATTTAATCAACAGATCTGTAAAACTGAGTTTCTCCACAAATAATCATGCAAAAGCACCATTATATTAACTACTGGAAAGGTCTCTACATTTTACATTTTTTAACGCTCCATTTTTTTTAATATCATCCACAGAAAAATATTCTAAATCAAAAAATGGTTCAGAAGTGTCCAAGCATTCAAAGGTGTGTTCTTCTGAATTCCTAGAGTCCTCCGAGTTAGCAGGCAGGCTATAGCAGCAACAGTAGTATAACAAAATAGCTGGTGCTGTTAGAATTAGTTACATGTCATCATGACCTGGGTTTGTGAATGTTTGGCCTCTGTGGGGCAGAAACCAACCAGACCATACGAGACTGGCTTAGCTCGAGTTTTGGAGTTGGATCAGAAGAACGGAGAGTTTGGTTTCCCAGTCACGTCACACTCCTGACATCATCCCACTTCGTAGAACATTTCCTGTGATGACTGTTGATTAAAGTCAGCTACAACATTTGCTTTTCACCAGACTTTCTCTGGCTCCTTTCATCTGATTTTAAACTATGTTTCTGAACTGTGAAATGAATTACATGTTGGTAAATTAACCTATTTTTCAATTCAATTCAATTTTATTTATAGTATCAAATCATAACAAGAGTTATCTCGAGACACTTTACAGATAGAGTAGGTCTAGACAGCACTCTATAATTTCCAAAGCCCCAACAATTACAGTAATTCCCTCAAGAACAAGCATTAGCACTGGCTATTGCGACAGTGGTGAGGAAAACTCCCTTTTAAAAAGAAACCTCGGACAGACCCAGACTCTTGGTAGACGGTGTCTGACGGGGCCGGTTAATCGACCTAGGGGTTAATAACACGTGTAGTTTTTAATTTACCAGTGCCCTGACGACTAGCGTTATAAGCTAATTAGCGGTTTGCGCTAAAACTGGTCACATTCAATTAGCAGGAAAACATATCCCAGAGAACGTCCGACTCGGTACACATGTGTTATTAAACCCCTAGGTTCATTTTGCGCCAGATTTGTCCTTTAACTACATGGGTAATTTCAGTTTTTTTTCTCAAACTGGATGCTATTTTCCCATGCATTGGTGTCTAAGTGACCAATGTAAACAAAAATCTTTAAAATTGGTAATACCTGAACAAACCCACCATTTTTAAATAGTTTAGCCAGCGGTGTTATTTTTTTTTGTTGCTGCCTCCAGCTTCTTTTGAAACTAAATTTGTCTTCTGGCAGCATGCCGAGAATCAAAAACAACACACCGTCGACGTTCTGTGCGTGTGTGTGTCGTGTTAGGTCACGGCAGTTTCCTGCGGCGTCGCTATGACGACCAGCCACGCTTGCTTCACGCATGAGGCGGTACTAAATCTGCAATGGAACAAGGAGCCGAGTCGAGCAGAGCTGGTACTAGCAGTGGGTAAGCGCCATTAGACACAAAAACATGTGAAAATATGGTACAGGTTAAAAAATACCAAAGTTACACTTACATTAGTCACATTAACATGTGAATATACATCAAATCGACAAATAATATATGAAGAAACCGGGTAAAAGTCCAAGTTCACTCTAATTTAAGCAATAGTTTTTGATTCCACAGATATTTCATGATCTGGTCCTGAACCCTGTTAATTATTGATCCTCACAGGTTTAGTTTGATCTATGATCAAGTTCTGGTTATAAAAACTTAAATGTGACACCCTCCACCCCCCCACCCCTCCGATCTTTTATCTACTGTTATTTTCTCCGTCTCTTATTAAATTAATGTGAAGGTCACAGAAATTCACCCAAGATGTCTCCATTACTGGCTGCTTGTCAAACTTATTTTGCTCCTCCTGCCCCAGAGGAGAGACAGCTGAATGCAAAACCACGTAAAACATTTAAAACAGGGCTACTGCGTCTGATCAACGCAAATGTGGAGTGAAGAGCTCCGTGTGTGGCTCAGAAGAAAATGTGAGATGGTGTGAAGTAAAGCAGAAACTGACAGCGAAGCTCCGGTTTCCTACTGGACCCTGAAGCATGCGAGCACATTGCTCGTGTGCGAGGGGTTTGCAGTTAACGTGGGGCCGTGAGCATTAACTACATGACATAATACAGCAAAGATAACAAGCATGATGAAAATGAAAGAGGTAAAAAAAAAGAGGAGACAAGAGAGATGAGAGCTTCTGATGTATTAAACTATCATGTGACGTGAACGCAGTCTTGGCGAGGAAGACGGACGTTCACTACATCTCATATTTCTTTACTATGTTTACATGTGACCCCGTAAGAGAGGCTTTGATGCGGCGTTACAAATCTCCCAGAACCCTCGGCAGGCTGGCGCTATCGTGAAGGTCAGCTGGAGGATTATATTTGACCGAGTCAGGTATGTAAGTGTACAATAAATAATGTCTTAACCCTCCTGTTGGCAAATTTTTCTTTTTATATCAGAAATATGGGTTTATTTAAACCAAATTGCCCAAAAATAACATGGATTCATGGATGTACGCTCTATGGAACCCATACAACATTCTTCCCAGGTAAAATTAATGATTACTTTCATTGCATTTTGGGTCTCATTTTTGGAACTCACCATTGGCAGGGCTCAATGCGAGGGGCGGGATAAACGGTTGTCTTTCAAATCTCCACGCAATAGGATAGCGAGGCAACCAGGCAGAGCAACGCTAGTTGATAGATTCAATTTTTGCCGTATCCGGTCAACAAAACTCAAAATTGAACACATCTTCCTTTTTTTTAAGAATGACTTCAGTGCCGTTCTTTGTTCTTTTCTCAAAGAAAAGCTGAACTCCAAGTCTGTCAAAGCCATTCCAAAGGCCGCTGTTCGCCAGCAGCAGCAGCTATAAGCCCGCCCACCGACTCTATACACGATATGATTGGCCCGGCCAGAGTTTGGTTTTTCCAGCTCGCAAGCCAACGGAGAGTTGCTAGACTGACCCTGGCTACATTTGCTGCCGCTAGGGTGCGTCTAGATTTCTAGGTTACAATTTTACAGCATTTGAAAAGAAAATGGTTTCAAAACAGTATCCTGACTAGACTTTGACATACCCACAGTCTGCTTTGTTTTAATTCCAAAAATGAGGTATAATGTCATATAAATAGGGTTTATTAACCATGAATAAATACAAGCGTTAAAATAAGTGACAAAAACCTTTCAAAAAAGCTTCAAAAGCACAGGGGAAAAAAAGCGACCTAAAACAGGTTGCTTCATGGTAGTCCACAGCATTTTCGGAAATTTATTTTGAAAATCACAGAAAAAGAACACTGTGACTGCCTGCATCGGGACATTCATTTCAGGAAATTGTTCATCAGTTTGTGTGAGAAGAAAACTGCAACAGGGTTTCCCTTCACTTTGAGCGTCTTTCTGACCTTGATGGAAATGTTAAAAACGCTGCCATGTGGACTCTGCAGATATGACATCACTTACCTTCGACTGAGATGATATCAGTAAATGACGAGCTGCCAAAGGAGGCCATCTGGGAGCCGCCCACACACACACACACACACACACACACACACACACACACACACACACACACACACACACACACACACAGTCTTTTTTTTTGCTCAGTTAACAACACTTAAAAAGCTATGTGTCATGTCATCTGAACAAGCTTAGTTTTTTTTCTGTCCCACTAATGGAGGAGAGGCTTTGGATCAGATTTGGAGTACACAAGCATTTTGCGGATGTAGCCATTTATGGTGCGTTTCCAGACCCAATTTTTAGCCCGTAAGTCACGACTTCAAGTCACGGCTCACAACTTGGTAGTGTTCCAGGCAAGGTCACGACAGACCCTTCTAGCTAGGCGCTAGCTAGCGGCTACCTAACATTGACGTTAGCTAGCGCTAGCTGATACTAGCGATTTCCAGTCGGCGACATATTTTGGGCTTCATTTAATAAACATAACCTGTAGTAGTACACAATCGTATGTGTATTGTTTTGATTGCAATGTGCGGAATTACTTTACGTTGCCTATTTATGTGTATTTATTTCTATTTCTCAATGTTAATCACCGGCGTCTGACATCTGTACAGCATCAACAGGGTGTCGCCATTGTTGTTTATGTGTGTGTGTGTGTGTGTCATTGACGTCAAAAACTGGGACTGGTCCGATCTGGTACCAGTTCACAGGTAGTGAGTTAGGGGTTTGACTGCCGTTCCAGGGCACTTTCACCGGTAGAAGGTTGTGAAAACACGGGTTACGGGTTGCCTGGAACGCTGCAACTTACTTATTACTTACAGCTTTGAGTTGCAGCTGCTGAGGCTTATGGGTACTGTAGTGCCCATAGACAGTATATAAACTGGACCAACAGATCCCGTTGCTCTGGACGGAGACCAGTGAAGGATATTAGAAGCACTTTTCCGGTGCTGGCTGAGCGTTACTGAGCAGCCTCCAACTGAGCTCGAAGACGTAGATGTGACGTGAGCAACGTGTCTGAAAGTGTGAAGTCTTCTGGTAGCTGTGCCGAGAGAAATCTCAATCATTCCCAATCTTACAGAGACGGAGTGTAGGTATATGTAAGGAGATAACATAGACACAGGCTAATTATTGATGACTAACATGCTAGTTAACATTAGTAATTAAACTTAAACAGTTAATGTAAGTTGAAAATGCCTGCGAGCTTCTCCTGTACTGTACGGTAATTCCTCTACTGTGCAACAGTAAGTCGCGTGGTTATGACACAATCATATTTTTATAAAGATTTCTGCTACGGAGCCATAATGTGAGTTAAAAGGTAATGGGGCCTTTTATAAATTGTCGTGTTTCTTTAGAAATAAACACTGGACAAGAAAAGTCTTTAAACGCTTCTGATGTAAAGTTATTCGCTGTCAAAGTGACGTCAAACTCATTGGCAGTCAGTGGAATGCTAACATGGGGTAGCATCAAAATGGCGCCATAGGAGGTTTGAGTTTGAAGCGAAGCTTACCCCCCTTGGAAGTGCCATTCAAGATAGCAAAATAGACTGGAACAAAAATGTGGCTGAATGGGAGCGAAAAATCTTTCAAACTGAAGCACAGTTCAACATCTGGTGGAAAGATGAAAGAAAGACTGAAACCACAAGAGTGGAGGCGGTTAGAGTTGCAGAATTATGGTTTTGGAGTGAGATGTTTAACCATCACACGTGAATAAATAAAGTTTGTGCGACAGTTTTAGAGTCATGGTCGATTAATGTTAGAGTATGCTGCTGTAGCTCCAGCTGATGCTGGTATATGCCCTTACTGGGAGCTGAAAGAGTGCTGGACGCCAGTTCGAGCGCTGTAATTTGCGACTGAGGAGGACCAGCAGGAGGATTTAACCACGCAGCTTCGTATCAGCTCCATGTGCTCTGCTCACACAGATTCACCGCAACATGGTGGGAATGTTTAAACCCCAAAAACAACATCTGGCCTTTACAAGCCTTTTGTGGCTCATAAGCTGGCTTTTTTTTTTTACAGCCAGCAGTTAGGCTGTTGATGGGGTACAGAAGCTGTGACAGCACATGACTAACCTGGAAATATATCAAGGGTCCACTTCAGTGTCCTGCAGGTAAATGACATTAAAAAACTCATCTGGAAGTCACTTTCCAGATGAGTTTTTTTTTAATGGAATTCCAAGACTTTTTGAAGGTGAGAAAATAGAAAACAAACATTTACATGAGACTAGGGCTGTAACTCTCAATGATTTATATGAAATGGTAAATGGACTGCCAAGCACGGTAGGTGGATGTCTGCCCACCGGGAGCAACTTTGGGTTCAGTGTTTTGCTCGAGGCAAGATGTTCTCATGAAACATTCGTACATATAGCCACGGAAAAGGAACGCGCTGTAATTTGTATGCATTTTACATAGATTTCATACATCGGCGTTTCCATTTCGTTTAAAAATAACGTCAAGTATCCATTCCAGTGTTCCCCCTATTCACTCTCAGCAGCGCCAGACCTTGAACAACGCAAGTGTCTGTGGTGAGTTCACAGGTTTGTAAAAATAGCAGGACAGTCGCGTACTATCTGGTAAAGCTATGCCGACCTTATACCAAACGACTATTCCAGCGATTCCACCGTCGCAGACAGGAATGAAATCACGAGTCTTGCTAGAGTTGGGGGGGCGCGCTCCCGTCGTCTCAATCGTTTGGTGTAAGGTGGTCATAATACTCAGTCCGAGTCAGTCTTCTTCCCGTCTTCACATTCCGACAAAATCAGTTGTGTTTGATATTATTGTACGTTTTAAGCCACGCTCACATCTAAAGACAATAATCGAACATCTAACGTTAAAGATAAATGGCATGAAAATGTCACTTTATGAGGGTTTTTTAACATTAAAGGTGTTTTTCCATTACCAGTACCTACTCGACTCGCCTCGCCTCGCCTCGCCTCGCCTCGCCTCGCCTCGCGTCCGTTTTCCATTGCAGATTTTAAGAATCGCCTCAGCGTGGCTGGTCGTCATAGCGACTGCCGTGGGCGTGGCTTAGTAGCTTGCTTTTCCCATTGACAAATCCCCGCCGCATTTCCTGGTTCTCTGTCTCCGTGAACAACATGATATCAAAGAGTTAACGTTTACTGCTCCAGATTTCCCACCGTGATCACATATATATGGCTCTAGAGTCACTACTCGCTTTGTTTCTCTCACATATATATGACTCTAGAGTCGCTACTCGCTTTGTTTCTCTCACATATATATGACTCTAGAGTCGCTACTTGCTGCGGAGATAATCGCCGTCACTCTCTCACTTCTCCCTCGCTCACCAGCTTCCCACACGCACACATACGGCGACTCGACGCACACACATCACACATTACACACACCAGCGCACCAGTATAACCATCAGGCCACTTGTATGCTACGGAGAAAGCTCTGCGTGGAGCCTCCGGCAGCAAAAAACCACCGCTGGCTAAACTATTTAAAAATGCCGTCTGTCGCTGGCAATGCGGTGATCAGTGACGATTCTTTCCGACCAGTCAGCAGCCTGCAGGGTTTCGCGTCACCTTCTCAGCTCGCCTCAGCTCGCTTGGAACCTCAACTGAGGAGGTGCGAAAAAAAGTATCTGTTAGCAGGTACCAGGTACTTTTTTTCGTAATGGAAAACCAAAAAAAGGCGAGGCGAGGCACCATAATATGCGTTCCCCCAGCCTGCCTATGGCCCCCCAGTGGCTAGAAATGGCGATAGGTGTAAACCGAGCCCTGGGTATCCTGCTCTGCCTTTGAGAAAATGAAAGCTCAGATGGGCCGATCTGGAATCTTCTCCTTATGAGGTCATAAGGGGAAAGGTTACCTACCCTTTCTCTGCTTTGCCCACCCAGAGAATTTGGCCCGCCCATGAGAGAGAGAGAGAGACATCATGGCTTTCAAACGAGCAAAGTGGCAGTTGGTCAAAGCCACCCCTCCCCCCGCCCCTCTCTCCTCCTCAATAGCATTTAAAGCTACAGACACAGAAATGGCACATCCTAAGGAAAGCTCATTGTGGGACTGGCTCTAGTGGCTGTAATTAGGGCTGGGCATCTTTCAAAATCTTTCGATCCGGTACCAATTTCGGTACCTCAGTTTCAATGCCGGTTCCTAACGATACCATATGTTTAAAAATCCATTTCAACATCAACAAAAATACATTAAACACAAAGCTTTTATTTTCCACCTTAATTGTGAAAAATTCTGGCAACACTGCTCACTCAGAGTAACATTAATAAAAGTGCCGTGCCTTGCAAGCTCAGCCTGTCAGTCAGTCATCAGGGCAGAGAAACCACCGTTGTGCCTGCTTGTCTCAGAGGAAATATAACGTCAACAGCACCGCGACCGCTTTCAGCTCGCCATTAATATCATATCGCAGCAAACGCTGTCTGCGTGAAGTTTTGAAAATCTGTAACTACACTTGAAACCAAACGTGACTCTCTGTGACTTCAACAAAACTGCAGAAAGTTTACTCCGTCCACACTTCTCCATGTGTGTGTGTGTGTGTGTGTGTGTGTGTGTGTGTGTGTGTGTGTGTGTCGGTCCGAGCTCCGCTCTCTGTCAATATGCAGAGAGGACAGATAAGCTTGCGCTTACGCACTCAGACACTTTTGGAACAGATAAATGATTTTTCTGTGCCATAAAAGTATCGACGTCCGGTACCCAGCCCTGTAGTTCTGCACCAAGGCTGAATTTCGGGAAAGAGACTTCAGATTGATACAGTATTAGAGGACCACTAAGGTCTATATAAAACAGACTTCAGATACAGTATTAGGGGACCACTAAGGTCTATATAAAAGAGACTTCAGATACAGTATTAGAGGACCACTAAGGTCTATATAAAAGAGACTTCAGATACAGTATTAGGGGACCACTAAGGTCTATATAAAAGAGACTTCAGATACAGTATTAGGGGACCACTAAGGTCTATATAAAAGAGACTTCAGATACAGTATTAGGGGACCACTAAGGTCTATATAAAAGAGACTTCAGATACAGTATTAGGGGACCACTAAGGTCTATATAAAACAGACTTCAGATACAGTATTAGGGGACCACTAAGGTCTATATAAAAGAGACTTCAGATACAGTATTAGGGGACCACTAAGGTCTATATAAAAGAGACTTCAGATACAGTATTAGGGGACCACTAAGGTCTATATAAAACAGACTTCAGATACAGTATTAGGGGGACCACTAAGGTCTATATAAAACAGACTTCAGATACAGTATTAGGGGACCACTAAGGTCTATATAAAAGAGACTTCAGATACAGTATTAGGGGGACCACTAAGGTCTATATAAAAGAGACTTCAGATACAGTATTAGGGGACCACTAAGGTCTATATAATACAGTATTATGGGACCACTAAGACCTATATAAAAGAGACTTCAGATACAGTATTAGGGGACCACTAAGGTCTATATAAAAGAGACTTCAGATACAGTATTAGGGGACCACTAAGGTCTATATAAAAGAGACTTCAGATACAGTATTAGGGGACCACTAAGGTCTATATAAAAGAGACTTCAGATACAGTATTAGGGGACCACTAAGGTCTATATAAAACAGACTTCAGATACAGTATTAGGGGACCACTAAGGTCTATATAAAAGAGACTTCAGATACAGTATTAGGGGACCACTAAGGTCTATATAAAAGAGACTTCAGATACAGTATTAGGGGACCACTAAGGTCTATATTAAAGAGACTTCAGATACAGTATTAGGGGACCACTAAGGTCTATATAAAAGAGACTTCAGATACAGTATTAGGGGGACCACTAAGGTCTATATAAAAGAGACTTCAGATACAGTATTAGGGGACCACTAAGGTCTATATAAAACAGACTTCAGATACAGTATTAGGGGGACCACTAAGGTCTATATAAAAGAGACTTCAGATACAGTATTAGGGGACCACTAAGGTCTATATAAAAGAGACTTCAGATACAGTATTAGGGGACCACTAAGGTCTATATAAAACAGACTTCAGATACAGTATTAGGGGACCACTAAGGTCTATATAAAACAGACTTCAGATACAGTATTAGGGGACCACTAAGGTCTATATAAAAGAGACTTCAGATACAGTATTAGGGGACCACTAAGGCCTATATAAAAGAGACTTCAGATACAGTATTAGGGGACCACTAAGGTCTATATAATACAGTATTATGGGACCACTAAGACCTATATAAAAGAGACTTCAGATACAGTATTAGGGGACCACTAAGGTCTATATAAAAGAGACTTCAGATACAGTATTAGGGGACCACTAAGGTCTATATAAAAGAGACTTCAGATACAGTATTAGGGGACCACTAAGGTCTATATAAAAGAGACTTCAGATACAGTATTAGGGGACCACTAAGGTCTATATAAAAGAGACTTCAGATACAGTATTAGGGGACCACTAAGGTCTATATAAAAGAGACTTCAGATACAGTATTAGGGGGACCACTAAGACCTATATAAAAGAGACTTCAGATACAGTATTAGGGGACCACTAAGGCCTATATAAAAGAGACTTCAGACACAGTATTAGGGGACCACTAAGGTCTATATAATACAGTATTATGGGACCACTAAGTCCTATATAAAAGAGACTTCAGATACAGTATTAGGGGACCACTAAGGTCTATATAAAAGAGACTTCAGATACAGTATTAGGGGACCACTAAGGTCTATATAAAAGAGACTTCAGATACAGTATTAGGGGACCACTAAGGTCTATATAAAAGAGACTTCAGATACAGTATTAGGGGACCACTAAGGTCTATATAAAAGAGACTTCAGATACAGTATTAGGGGACCACTAAGGCATACATAAAAGCATCCAAAGAGCACCATGTCATGGGACCTTTAAAGACTGTCGTAATATGTAAAGACCTTGGGGATCTTGCAGGGTCACACACAAAATTTGTCTGCGACAGTTGGAATCGCTTGAAGCTGTTTGGTGTAAGGTCGGCATAAACGAAGCCTAAATTTCACTCTCCGTCTCCCTCCTTTCCTATCTGCCTCTTCTCCTTTCCCCCACCTCTTTTCATTCCTTGTTATCCCTCCTCCCTTTCCTTTCACTTTCGATCTCCTCACCCTCTCTGATGTCTCCTCTCCTCTCATTCCTTCCTTCCTTCCTTCCTTCCTTCCTTCCTCCTCTGTCCGACCCAGTTATCAGGTGTTGACACATTGACGCGGCACCTGACAAAGCGCCGGCTCTCACCGGCCCTTTAAGGACGCAATCCTCCTCGGCAGCAGGTTGCTATGGTAACCACAGACCAACACACACACACACACACACACACACACACACACACAATAGCAGGTAGAGAGGAGCAGGCTAGGCAGCGTCTTATCTCCATAGTGTTTGTTGTGTGCGTCGGATGAGATCAGATGGAGATTGTCTACTGTCCAATTAAGAAACCATGTTTGAATCCTCCCCAGCTGTCAACTCTCATCACGTGGAGAGTTCCTGAAGTAGGAGGGTCATAAAGTTAGGGCTGCACGATAGGACGAATCAAAATCACGACTCAGTGCACATTTTACCTCGATAACGATAAATGAACGATAATTAATCACGTTGTTCTAAAAATCATCTTTTCTGAAGCCCAAAATGTTTCTTTTTGGGTCCAAGTTGCTCAGCTGACTCGGACTCTGTGTTTGAGTTATCCTCCGTTATGCTTTCCATGCGGCCGACTGGTTCCGGGGCGAAGTCACGTGACTGCACAGGCGGTAGAATGTTTTTAAGGAGAAAGTAGGCCCATCAACAGGAATACATTATCTAAATGACCCTCATGGGAAAAATACGTCGATAACAGCTTCACAAATTTCGATGTCGATACATTTTCGGTTTCCTCGTCCAGCCCTACATAAAATACATGAATATAGTTATGAGTAAACCCACCTGGAGGGGTTTTTGCCTTATTCTTTTTACTTTTTGTCATTTAAGCGAGAGAAAAGAAATGTAATTTGGCTGCTTTTTTTTATGGACATGGTTATGTTGGACAGCATGACCACGTGACTGAATGTCAGTTTACCTGAACTTTTGGGTTGAATTTCACATATATGATAAAAGTTTATGGATTATTTTTCTGAGTGATGAATCACTTAATCTACAGAATGATCATGTAATGGCAAAGTGACCGTCATTAGTTAAAAAGGCATAGCCTCCATTTGAGCATTAAGATAAGATTAGATGAAATAAGATGACATAAGATATGATAAAATAAAAAAGGATAACATAACATAATCAGACATAAGATAAGAGATAGATTAAGATAAAATAAGATGAAATAAGATAAGAAGAAATAAGATTAGAAGAAATAAGATTAGATGAAATAAGAAATAAGATTAGAAGAAATAAGATAATATGAGTTAAGATAAGATATTGGTTCTTTTTCTGGGACTGAAGCCTGCAGTGATTTCCATCTCGTTGCCATGAGCACCAGCAGCAGCCGACTGGACATGACAGCCAACAGCCTCCCTCCCCCTCCATCCATCATCTCTCTCTCTCTCTCTCTCTCTCTCTCTCTCCCCATCGCCATCTGCCCTCTGTCTTTCTCCTCTACCTGTTCTTCCTCTCTCCCATCTGCCATTTATTCTTCTACTGCACATCAGTGGCTCTTTCAGACGCCTTTTTAATCTGCCTTTCTATCCGTTTTGGCATAAAATGTCACACACTTTTAGACCCTTAAAAGTGTAGCAATACTTAAAAACTCTCCAGTATTTCATGTATGTATTTCACCGGTAACTGAAGATGAGGCACAGATCAAATCAACTGTTTGCACTTAAAATACTTGCCTTGTGTGTTTCTCTCTCGTATCTTATTGTTCATCAGACATTAGAAGAGGGAGATTAGCTAAAAAAAATGTGAATAGTAATTTCAGCATTCGAACAGAATGGATTTTTTTTACTATTCGAATTATTTTCGACTTTCGGAATTCGTTTCAACAGCCCTAGTCTGGAGTCTGAGTCTCCGTTTTTTTTTCTCATTTTTTTGGACTATTTACATTTTTTTTATATTTTAAAATCAGCAAAAAGTAGCATGTACGGATTCTATGGGTCAGAGGTGGGGGGACGCTAACGCTTGCAACAGCATAGAATATGTACTGAGAGAAACGGAATGCAGATGGGATCACAGTTTCACCATGTTAATTAAAGTAGCTGGAAAGTTGCAATAATGCCGTTTATCTACATTATAACATGAACATGTTTTATTAGTTTTTTCACCAAAGTATCCAAGCTTGCAAAACAATACGCTTATGTTCTACAGATGTGCAATTAATCCGATTTTAAATCGCAGGTCACAAAACAATGTACTCGAGAAAAAACCGATCATTTTGCACACGTTCCATTTTGCAAGTAAGCTCCTTTTTTGTCTTGTGTTCCGAAGAGGAACTGGGTGGGGCTCCACTAACCTCTAATTGTCCCAACAGTTGCTGAAAGAAACCAATAATTTTACACACTGCTCTGCTCCAGGTGTAGAAGGTATCCACACACACACACACACACACACACACACACACACACACACACACACACACACACACACACACACACACACACACACACACACACACACACACACACACACACACACACACACACACACACACACACACACACACACACAGAGTCAATTACAGAGCGGATGTGACCCAGAGCCCTAGAATCATCGCAGCGTTGACTGATTGTTTCCTTGGCTACTGTTGTCATTGTGACAGTGAGTCGCCTCGACAGGAAGCTGGCCTACATCCCACTGTGGACACACACGCACGCACAAACACACACACACACACACACACACATCCTTAAAGAGAAAGTTTCCCGAAAAAAAATACACAGAGCCCACCACAAACTGCAGTTTCCTAGAAAAGCAGAGGAATCAACACTGGGCGCTGTGCCGGAATAACGACATGGAAACGCGCAGAGAACGCACAAGCAAACCGAGCTGGCCATCAAGACATCCTGCTTCATCAAATTCCATCCAGGAAGCGACCTCGATTCGCGTGCCAGTTCAGCCCCAGCGACAGCCCCCCTCCCCCTCCCCTCACTGATCATTTGTCAATAACGGAAAAGCACAAACCGATAGAGGAAACGTGCAAACTGCTTTCACCAACATGACAACAAGACCTCCTGCTGTTTCTGTGACCGACGGCCACGGATCACAAAAGAACGAGTCCATCATTAGTGTTCACGTCTGAATCCCTCCATCCATCCGTCCATCCATCCATCCATCCATCCATCCATCCATCCATCTCACAGCAGGCGGAGGAGGCAACAAGGTGGCGCAGCAACTAAAAAACAACTTAGTCAAAATAATTCATAATTTCAGCTTTGAGCACTACAGGTATGTATGACAAATAGGTATCATTTTATATAAGTGAAGTTTAAAGTTGATGAATTTCAAAATGAAGTGTAAAACTACTAAGTTGGTGTTAGTGGTGAAAAAAAGTGCAAAAATAAATAAATAACAAAAACCTTTTTAAAAAAAGCGTCAGAAACTTTAAAAAAGCGGGAGGATAACATAAGTGTTAAGCTTCATCCTCAAGTTTTTTTTTAAATCTTTATTTAATTTGTATTTGTTTATTTGACAGGGACAGTGCTCATTTATCGACAGCAAAGAAACTGTAAAAAAGTTAACTCAGCAGGCTAATTTTCATCTCTTCTCCCTGGCCAGTTTTAAAATGGCAACCTAAAAAAAAAAATGAAATACAATAAAACAACTTAAAGTGCTCATATTATGCTCATTTTCAGGTTCTCAATTGTATTTAGAGGTTATATCAGAATAGGTTTACATGGTTTCATTTTCAAAAAACACCATATTGTACTGCACATTGCTGCAGCTCCTCTTTTCACCCTGTGTGTTGAGCTCTCTGTTTTAGCTAGAGAGTGAGGCATCGCACTTCTGTCCCATCTTTGTTGGGAATCGCACATGCGCAGTACCTAGGTAAGGACTACTAGCCAGTCAGAAGCAGAGTATGAGGGCGTGCCCTGACAGTACCTAGGTAAGGACTACTAGCCAGTCAGAAGCAGAGTATGAGGGCGTGCCCTGACAGTACCTAGGTAAGGACTACTAGCCAGTCAGAAGCAGAGTATGAGGGTGTGCCCTGACAGTACCTAGGTAAGGACTACTAGCCAGTCAGAAGCAGAGTATGAGGGCGTGCACGCAATAGGATAGCGCTACAACCAGCCAGAGTAACGAAGAAGGTAGCGAAGCTAGTTGATAGATTCAACTTTTGCCGTATTCGGTCGGCAAAACTCTGAACACATCTTCGTTTTTTAAGACTGATTTCAGTGCAGTTCTTTGTTCTTTTCTCAAAGAAAAGCTTAACTCCAACTCTTCCGCTGTTCCCAGCAGCAGCAGCAGTCATAAGCCCGCCCACTGACTCTATACACGATGTGATTGGCCTGACCAGAGTTTGGTTTTTCCAGCTTGTAAGCCAACGGAGAGTGCTTAGACCCTCCCCCCCCCCGGCTGCAAATTAAATTTGCTGCCACTAGGGTGCGTCTACATTTCTAGGCTATATACAGTGGCCGCTACGAGGAACAAAACTTTCGCACGTTGGAATTTGGGAACGATGCAAATAAAAACAGCGATCCCATTGGTTCTCGATGCCCAATCATATTTACAAGCAAAAGTTCTTTCAAAAACAAAGTTTAAAGTTACTGATTGGCTTGACCTGGCGAACAGAAAACGTGTAATACAACAAATAACTGCCTTAATGAAAGTAATCAAAGTAGGTTTCACGGTGATATCTATTAGGTAAAATGTCAACCCTTAATTCTTGCGTAATCCAGAGATGTGCTCGTACGTTTCTCGGAAATAAGTCATTCAGCGTGAAAAAAGCATAGACCAAAACAACCGATTAGTCGACTAATCGACTAAGAGGGAGCAGCAATATCCAATATATATACAAGATGAGACACCCGAACAGAAGGAAACCACCACACAGACGGACATGTCTCCAGCCTACCTCGGCTGTTGGTCGCCATGTCGGCCACCTTCTGAAAGGCATCCAGGAAGGCTGCTACCGCGACGACCGTCGTCCTGGGAGACATGAAAGGGGAAAGTTTGGTCAGGGAGGAGAATATGCTATAAAATAGTATATACAGTTTCTATGTAATATCTTTAGAAAATGTATTAAGATCAATATATTCAACCCAGTCCCACCGCAAGTTGTGAAATGGTCATGTAATGTATTGAGGTCATTTTTTTCGTGGTGCTGAGCACGAATTTTAACGTAATGGTATGCATATTTCGTGATCAAAGCACGACAACGGTAGGGAGTAGTATGAAAAGCTGAAAATCCGCGTAGGGAGGTTGGTTTGGGGTGGTTGATGGTAGGGCTGTGCTCGATTGAAGAAATTCTTAGTCGACTAACACTCATTCAATTGTATCGACTAATAGATTAGTTGATTTAAATCGACAGATCTGTAAATCTGAGTTTCTCCGCAAAGAGTCATGCTAAAAGCTCCACTTTAATTATTGTGTTTACCAGAGATGTGCTCGTACGTTTCTTGGAAATAAGTCATTCAGCATGAAAAAAGCATAAAACATGACTAATGGACTACAGAGATCTAAGTTGACTAAGACCAAAACGACCGATTAGTCGACTAATCGACTAATCGACTAAGAGGGAGCAGCCCTAGTTGATGGGTCAAACAGCACAGGACCTTTCACCCAGGAGACCGGGGATAGCGTCCCGCGTGTGGCTTTTTATTTCCCTGTTGTTGACGGTTGACTGTTCCTTTCCCCCGTTCTTCTTTTCCTAAACACAACCGTCCCGTTGTTGTCGCGCGTCCCCCAGTTCAGTTCAATTCACTTTTATTTTGTCATTGCTATATCATAACAACGAAATATTGTTAGAGCAAAAACAAACAGACAGGCATATCATTTTAAGCTGTTCACCCGTTTTCCTTATCTATATATGTCCCCATGAAAAGAATTTACCCATGACTTTGTACCTAATTTAATTTAATTTAACTCCCCATAAATACTCCTAGAATGACTTTGTACCTAAGTTAACTTCCCATACTTCGACCGCGGGACGTGTCCTTTCCCCGTTCTTCTAAACCCGACCTCCAGATAGATGCTTCCCATCCCCATTTCGTGCTGAGCACCACAACATAAATTGTGTCCGTTACACGAATTAATAGATTTAAAGGGATACGCCAACGTTTGTTGAAATAGTTCTTATCACAGTCTCCCCTGGCTGTAGATAGATGGGCCAACGCATTTTTCAGCTGCTACAAAAGGAGCTGAAGCTACCTCCATGTCCCCTTCGACTTCTCCTGGGTACCGATTATCAATAGTGAGGGGAGGCTGTCGATTGAGGCTGCAGCTAATAGCACGTCTCACACAAGACTAACATAACAGCATGACAGTCCAATAAACTGGCTCTTCCTTTCCCCTTTACTGTTAAGGTGCTTATTTTTGAGGTGTGGTTGACACTCTTCTTGTGTTTTAATTGTTGTTAGACGCAACACGTAGATAGTCTCAGTTGTCACAGTTTGTTAGCATCCTGCTGCCGTAAAGATGACCGCATCACTGCCTCTTATTCTTTGGTATGTTACAGCCATAGACAGTAAAAAAAAAATAGAGCCTGCTAGCGTATGGTACTACTACTGCCCCCTAGCTGTTAATGTGAAATACTGCTTGTAAAGTAGTCAACTTATTGTTTGTGTTATTTTTTGAGCTACGTTTTTCTATGATTTGATTGATTACATTATGACTTAGGATGTAATCGCGTCTGCGGTACTGTATGAACAGAAAATATTTAAGTGAATCATTGGTAAAAAAAATTAAATAAAAACATTCAATTCTGGGGAAAGGAATCGATTTTAAAAACCGTTGCAATCACATATCACAATAAATACGATTTTTTTTATTTTACTTTTTTTTAAATTGGAACCAAAATCTACGTTGTTATTCAGTAAATACTAGATTTCGGCACCTCATTTCGGTGCTTCCCACCCCTACAAATAAAGATTTATGTCGTAGGGAACTGCACTAATGTGCCCTGTGTTATGTTAGATGGTCTGCAGTTAGTTGTCAGGATAAACCCTAACTAACTAACTGATTAACCCTAACCCCAGACACAGAAGTGATGCCTATAAGATGCCGTGGTGTCTGTCTGTCTGTCTGTCTGTCTGTCTGTCTGTCTGTCTGTCTGTCTGTCTGTCTGTCTGTCTGTCTGTCTGTCTGTAATCAGCAGTAGCCTCTGCTGATCTCTGGCCCCGTACAGAATCTCTGGAGGTGGCTGCTGATCTGTCTCACTGATAATGGCTTTATGGTGGCATCATTAATCTCTGCCAGCCACAGAAGGTTAATTGAGTTGTGAGTGTGTGTGTGAGTGTGTGTGTGTGTGTGTGTGTGTGTGTGTGTGTGTGTGTGTGTGTGTGTGTGTGTGTGTGTGTGTGTGTGTGTGTGTGTGTGTGTGTGTGTGTGTGTGTGTCGGGGCCGAGGCGACAGAACAGGTGAGGTGAGCCTGACATTTAAACACTTAATGAAGCCGACTGATTGGATTTTCATGAGCTCAAGTTGTACAGACTCTCCACTTATGTGTGTGTGTGTGTGTGTGTGTGTGTGTGTGTGTGTGTGTGTGTGTGTGTGTGTGTGTGTGTGTGTGTTTGTGTGTACTACCTGTGCACACATTTTCCTAAACGCTTTTTACGCTTTGTTGGGAGTGGCCAACCAGTAATGACATCAGCAGCGGAGTTTAACAATGTTTGTTGTCGTTTCTTTCTGTGAGTCATTGGCAACTTCTTTGTCCTGGAGCAACTGGCGTATTTTAATGTCACAGAAATGTGTTTATTAGTTCAAATGCATTACAAAAGTTATGAATTCTGTTGTTGTCAGGTCTGTCATTGTATAAGGGGTTACACATGTGGGATAAATAATAACAGTGTGTTAACTACAGTTAACTTCTACAGTGCAATTTAAGGAAACACATTTACAAATTTGACAACACAAACATAAATGTGCTGCAAATACAGATAACACGAGCAAATAAACAGACGTTAATACCTAATTAATTGATTATTTCATTAATTATTAGATTAAAAGATTTTGCCTGTAGGGCTGGGAATCACAGGTTACCTCATGATACTGATAAAATTAGCGCACAACAATTCTGCGATAATCAATATATTGCTAGAGAATCCTATAATAAAACATTACAATATCGTTCTAACTATGAATGATAACTGCCCCTGAAAAGGTTAAGTGCAGTATAACTGCAGGTGTTCTCCCTTTATTCAGTCCAAACTGTTAGAAAACAGCACAATTCTGCAGCACAAGTTTGTCAGTCTGTAAATCAAAATTACACAACTTTAGAGCAGACTTTGGACCTTTTTCTTTGGATTTTCCTCAAACTGCTGTCCGCCATCCCGTTGAAAACCACTTCCCCCTTGATTAGTTAACTTATGTTCAAGTTTCCCTCGAAGGAGCCATGAAGTAGTGACACTGAGAGCAGGGAAATCTATTAAAAAGGAACACTGCGACTTATTGGGACTTTAGCTTATTTACCGTAACCCCCAGAGTTAGACAAGTCCATACATACCCTTCTCATCTCCGTGCGTGCTGTTACTGTGTCTCACGCCCCCAGCGCTAGCTTAGCCTAGCACAGATCCTGGAGGTAACTGGTTCCAACTAGCCTACTGCTCCCAATAAGTAACAAAATAATGCGAACATGTTCCTGTTTACATGTTGTGAAATGTATAGTCACAGGGTGTACAAACAACAAGGTCACTATGCTTTTACTATCTAGTAATAGTTGACTATTACTCCAACTCTGAGCAAACTCCAGGCGAACTCTCTGCTCCTCACCACAGGGCTTCAGGTGCTGCAAGCAAATCACTCCGCCCAAGTAGCAGAAGTAGCAGTGCTTCGCCTTTCTGAGAATATAGTTCCCAGTATGTGTATGGTTAGAAGACGGCTGTGACTCATGTGACCTTGTTATTTGTACACCCTGTGACTATACAAATCACAACATGGAAATAGGAAAATGTTGGCGTTATTTTGTCACTTATTGGGAGCAGTAGGCTAGATGGAGCAGGTTACCTCCAGGATCTGTGCTAGGCTAAGCTAGGGCTGGGGGCTTCAGACAGAGTTACGACACACACGGAGATGAGAAGGGTATGTATGGACTTATCTAACTCTGGGGGATACAGTGAATAAGCTAAAATCACAATAAGTCAGCATGTTCCTTGCAGAGTATCTTATTTTACTCCAGCGTATCGATTCTTGTATCGCACGAAGGATAATGACATATTGCCATAGCGATATTTAGTCCCACCCGTAATTGCGTGTACTGCTAGCATTAGCCTTCTACTAATACAGTGTTTGCATGTCCCATAAAAAAACTTGTGTTTTCTATGTTTTCGGCACGTTTCTTTACAGTCTGTGTTGCGGTTTTCTTCTTTTGCGTGTTGTGTTTTACAAATGTGACTTGTGTGTTGTCAGAGTGGTGGAGATGACTTATCATTACCTGAGCTGTGACTGTAGCTTGCTGGCCTTGCTGATGAAGTCGTCCCAAACTGGAGAACTGCCCTGAAAGAGAAAAAAAACAAAATCATATCAGAACTGGAAGATCACTCGGACACAGCGCAGACCTCCAAGGCATGCCCCATCTCACAGTGTCAACGTTCCCACTTGAGGGGACGTTGACGTGAACGTTTCCCAGTCGTGAAACTAATTTTTCCAATTATTCCGACACCAGATGAATGCAGCCCAAATTCCCCATCACGTCGCAAAAGTGGAAAACAATTGATGTATTAACCCGCGTGATTCGGTTCCGCTCCAAAATGCAATCGGTTCTTCCTTCGCCCTGACGAGAAAAGAGGAAAAAAATATCAGAACTGGAAGATCACTCGGAGAGCACAGACCTCCCCCAAGGCATGCCCCATCTCACAATGTTAACGTTCCGACTTGAGGGGACGTTAGCGTGAATGTTGCCGTGAATTTTCCCAGTCGTGAAACAGATTTTTCCAATTATTTTGACACCATGTAAATGCAGCACTAATGCCCTCTCTCTTAATGTTAATGAAAGTGGAAAATAATTGGTGTATCCGCTGTGGGATTTGGATCCAGCCCAAAATGCAATGGGTTCTTCCTTCGCCCATGCTAGACCCTTCCACCAACTTTCATGAAAATCGGCCCAGTAGTTTTTGCGTTATCCTGCTGACAGACCACAGACAAATCCCAGTTAAAAAAAATAACCTCCTTGTCGGAGGTAATGATCGAAATTTACATCAGAACAACTGTTCGAAGTATATCTTTAAAGCTTGAATCACACGCAGAGCTGTACAGCAGTGAACATACAAATTTTGAGTTAATCTTATTATTATGAAAGGTTTACACAATAGTGTTGCTATGATTTCATATTGTTTCTGTGACCAAAAAACTGTTTTCACTCTGGATTGATCATGTCTGGTAAAAACCCTTTAATAAGGTCAGTGTCTGTGCTGATAGAACTGATATCAGGTCAGCGTGTCACTGGGAGTTACGTATGGGAACACTAAGTAGTGGTATCAGACTACCAATTAAGGCTAACCTTTTTATTAGGGCTGGGCGATATCACGATGCCATATTATATTACGCTATCCAAAATCTAAAACAATATCTAGTCTCATATCACAATATCAATATAATATCGATATTTTGCCCAGCTCTACTTTATATTTATTGTCGAATAATCTGTCGATTATTTTCTCTATTAATCCATTAGTTGTTTGGACTATAAAATGTCGGAAAATTGTGAAAAATGTAGGGCTGCTCGATTATGGAAAAAATAATAATCACGATTATTTTGGTCAATATTGAAATCACTATTATTTAACACGATTACTCATTAACCTTTGGATATAATGGATAGTGTCCAGGGTATAATCTGTTAGTGTCCTTTATCTCACAGAAAGAGTCTTTGGATCAGAATAAATTCTGTTTTGTGAGTTGGTTCAGCTTTACAGATATCACACATAATTTACACAGCTAATGAACAATTCCAGATACATAACACAATGTGCATCTCACATCACATTTTCACTCACTATGACCACTACTACTTTCATTACTAAACATTGTGACAAAAATAATGTCGCTTATTTACTAAGGAAAAGATCCAGCACATAGGCGGTACCTTAGAGTAACGTTACGTGAAACAGCTGATTTAACGTCCCTGCTCATTTTACATACAGTTTAACAACTAAGCTAAATGCTGAGGGAACGTTACTATGTTTTTTCATGTTGTTTTTGAGCAGTAGGCCTATATGCACCGCCACTAAGCTGGAAAAACTTTTAAGTAAGTGAATACAGCGTGTCGGGAGAATACAAACTTTACTACAGCGGGGAGGCAGTGGCAGAGGGACCGCAGCCGCAGGGTTAGCTAACCTTAGCTGCTCCCAGACAACCAAGTTGGTTTTGCCCTTTTTGCTCACCAAAACGCTGCTGTGGCTGATCTCCTTCTGCCATCTTTATTCGCGCTGAATTTTTAAATTCCAGCGGATGATATGCACACAACTTGCCTCCCTGACTGTATAGGCTGAGAGAGTTTATGGCTTCAGGAGGGGCGGATGTGCGCATGCGCGTGTTATTCAGAACACAAGACAAAATAAGAGTGTTCTTGCAAAACAGAACATGGCAAAATAATCGTTTTTTCTCTATTATACTATTTTGGTGATCGTTGGGAGCCAAAATCGAAATTGAAATCGAAATTCAATTATTTGCATAGCCCTAGAAAAATGTCAACAATGTTTTTCCCAAAGCCCAACATCACGTCCTGAAGTGTCTTGTTGTGTCCACAACTCAAAGATATTTAGTTTTACTGTCACAGAGGAGTGAATAAACTAGAAAAAATTCACATTTAAGAAGCTTGAATCAGAGAATTTTTTTTAATTCTCTGATTCAAGCTTCTTAAATGTGAATATTATATATAATATATTGTTATTATTAAACAGTTTTTTGGTCACAGAAACAATTTGAAATCATAGCAACACTATTGTATAAACCTTTCATAATAATAAGATTAAGGACTCCAAATTTGAAAAATGACTCAAACCGAGTGAGTAACAAAATAGTTTGCAATTCATTTCTTAGTTGACAACTAATCGATTGATCATTGCAGGTCTAGACTAGAATTAAACATTTTGGTGTTTGACTATTATTATATCACTCTGAAAGTGATGAATGATATAATATTTACATTTAAGATGCTGGAATCCGAGATTGCTTACTTTTTTAATAAAATATGACTAACCAATTAGGGACCGTTCTGTATTTATGGCATGGACCACCAGAGGAAAATAGGGGAGGGTCATGTCTTTTTATGCTTTGTTGAGGGGAGGGTCATCCACATTTTTTTAGGTCTAGGGGGAGGGTCACCCAACTTTTGTATTCATGAAAACAGCAACATTTCAAACAGGCTTGTTTGGTGCATATTTATCCATGTAGCTGTAGCTCTCTCAGTCTCGGCCCCTATCGCTAGCAGATGGGTCCCTCCCTGTTTAGTCAGCCAGACAATTTGAGCTGTAGCTTTAGAGACCGTGGGATTTCCCAAACTGAATAAATCCTGCTTGCACATACAAACACAACAGCATTGTCAAGTCTTTTGAGAAGGAAGGAGTGGTAGCATGCAAGCTCCCAACATTTCTCATATGAGAAATGGAGTTTTGGATAACGTTCAGCTTTGGCAGCTTTACCTATGCTAAAATATACAATGACGCCTAGTGACGAGTCCAGTGTTGAATTTGTTATTACCCAGTGGTCTCAATGTTTTATTGTTTTATTTCATGTGAATACTAGTTTACTAGAGGAGTAACTTAGTATTTGAAGTAATGCAGGAAGTGTGCATTTAGTTTCCATGCTTATTGTGTTTCCACAACAATATCAGCGAGTAAATCTACTGAAATGGACACCACACCATAACAGAGGAGTGTGATGTGTAAGATGAGAATGCAGAGGTATGTCATGGCTGTAGAAAAACAATGGCTATCTGTCTATGTCTTTACCAAGCACAAACCAGTACTGAAGGCACCAAGAAATTGTCTGGGAGGGTCATCCCTTTTTTCCATGTCATTTTGGAGGGTCATCCAAAATGTATTGCTGGGGAAGGGAGGGTCAGGTGTATTTTGACTAAAGATCCCAAAACTCTTCCGGTGGCCCCTGACAGAAATAATGAACAGTCCCTTGATCAAAATAATTGCAGATTCATTTAATAGTTGACAACTAATCGATTAATCGTTGCAGCTCTACTACCAATACTGAAAACAGACACACAGTTTGGGTTTCACCCATTTCTTTTCATCGAATTTACATTAAAAATATTCACGCTCAAATAGAAAACAGCCAAACAAATCCCTCATAGAAAGTTCGCCCAAGTCCTCAACCAAAACACACAAACGTTGAGCATCAGATGCAGCAGTGAGCCAACAGAAAACAAGGAGACTGATCAATACACCGATCCATACGCCTCACCGACCCCCTGGCACGTCTAGAGGAAGCCAAACAAGCGCCCCCCAGGCATACAAATACAGTTTGGGTCCACTGACTGGGTCTAACATGAGACAGAGCTGAGCGCTGCAGTGCGGTACTGCTGGATATGTGTTCAGAAACTAGGCTGCGAAGCTGCCGCCGAAGTCAGACACACAAAGACAGATGAAACTGGGGTACGCTTCTCATGTCAGTGGGAGTTTTTGGGGTGGGTGGGGCTTCTTTTATTCACTGCAGTGAAGCATCTGAGGCTTGTACACAGTGGTTTCTGTAGTTTAGACACCTATTTAAATAAAATACTACAAGAATGCTAGAATTAAAACTCACTTTTAAAATCTTATTCCATGTGTATGGATATATTATACTTAAAATATAAAAGGGGAATGATAGGATTACTAAAGCTACAGCCTGAAACAAAGATCATGGAGATGAATCAACATCTCTCTGCCAAAAATGGCCATTATAAGAGATTTTGTTGTTATTTGGTATTTATGGTGTTGTATTTCTATTTGTATTTGTAAAGCATTGTCCATTGTCATTATCCATGATTTCATCCTAAACTTTGACTCTCTCACTGTGTGTTTTCACTTCCCTCAAAAGTTGATGGAACATTTTAGCCGCTCTACAAATGTCTTGTTCAGCGTTCTGCTAACCAAGCTAGCGTTAGCTGGTAACTTAAGGGAAAGTTTGCAGATTTTCTGTAATGCCGTACAGATAAATGGCAGCGGTGCCCAGATGTCCATATTTACCCTCCAGTAAAACTCTGCTGGATGACTTCAGGAGGGTTGCAACTTTCCCTTTTTAGCGTTTAGCTTAGCGCTGCGCCACTGCAACCATAAACAACCCTGGCTTGGCCGTGTCATCCTCCCCTGCTCTCGTCAGTGGGACGGCAACAGCCAAATTGCCAAACTCGAGGCTTCAAAACAGGCTCCCAAGAAAGCGCAGCGGGCTTTGAAGCCAATTTGACATAGCAGCAAAACGGTGGAGTTACAACGTCAGTGTCCATCACGTGATGCCCGCTCGATGGTGTTTTAAGCCCCCAACGTCTCCTTCCAGGCAGCGCTGCGACCATTGTCTTCAAGGCACGTAACCCTAACCTTAACCCCAACCCTAACCATAACCATAACCATAACCACTGACTAATCCTAGTGCCTTTGGGGAGACGTTGGGGGCTAAAAACACCAATAAACGTGATGCCCACTGGCCCAAAAATACTTTTTTTCCCCCCTTCGGCTGACGTGGCAAAAGAGAAGTCTGTAAATCAGTGGAAACCTTTTTTTTAGCTTTACAACCTGCCATGAAATGACAAGTTTAACTCTCAGAATTAGATCCATTTGGTCCGACAACATTTGAAAAGTCCAGAAGAGACGCGCAATTGAATTTAATCCCTGTCCAAGTTAGCGGGAGCGCTAAACCGGAAGTAGCCGGCTTGGCCGGCGGTGGTCACTAGTATCGCCGGTTCTATGGGCCGCACAACTTTTTTGGCTTCATGTGCCACTGACTACATACCTGCAAACTCAGAAGGGTTGAAAAAGGTGACGCATTTCAAGTGAACGCAACATCTGTGTTGTTTTTCAGACAACGGCAGCAATAGACCGTTGTTGGAATCCTCTCCAGTGAAATACAGACAAACTTTTACACCGTTTGGCTGTCAGCTTTTTAACAGTGTTTACTCCAGCTGCTAGCTAACGGTAGGCTAACGTTACCTGCTGTCGAGTGTAGTGTTACCGTAACTAGACACAAGTTACAACAAGTTTGCAGGTATGTGACTAACTCTCATAGAAATGAACAGGGCTCCGCCTCGAACGTTACATCCAGTTCTTATTACACATCCATGCTTCAAAAACGGCAGTCCACAGACCAATGGGTGACGTCACTGCTGCTACATCCATTATTTTTACAGTTTATGATTTTTTCCCTTTTTTATATATATATATATATATATTGTAACCGTGTTAAGAGCGGATTTCTTCACTTCCAGTATGAAAATGAGGGACAATTACAGCGACTAATAACTCGTTCAACAATTATTAAAGTGTAATGCGTCAGCAGCATCATCATCATCCCTCTCTAACTGGGCTGGGTGTGTTCAGCCTTGTTCTGCTGGCGAGTGTGATGCTCGGAGTCATCGCCTGGCTACCGTCGCTATGGTTACGCAGCTGCAGAGGGGCTTCAGACGGAGGGGGATATTGTGGGGAGTGTGGGGAGGGGAGGGTCACACGTGCATGCATTCTCACCCAAACACACAACGTTTTTCCCTAGTGTCACACATTGAGCTTTCTTCGTTTCTCTCGCTCGCTCTCTCTTTCATATTCAACACGTATTGTTCTCCTCTTGCTTTCATGCACACACACACACACACACACACACACACACACACACACACACACACACACACACACACACACAATTTTATTCATTTTTATCATGCACTGTCGTTTCATCCTCTGCCCTTTGTTACTCATTCGTCATCAGGGCAACACAAAATCTGCAGACGCACAATGTTTCCGCAAACATTTCCCTCAAATGTCCCCCCAGGTTTTAAACAAATGAAGACAATAAAAATAAAAATCAGAGCGTTAACACATCTCCACCCCAATCGGTAAAAACACTCTCTGAAATCTGCAGATTCCGTTTGGGCCTGTTCATCATTTCTTCTTTGATACACTGTATATATACCCACATCTCATTACATCCTCTCTCTGTCGAACACACACCGAGGCGAGGGCAGGGCCGCTGCATCAATCAGTCACCGAGGACATAAATTGTCACCGTGGCAACAACCGGAGGCAGCAGCAGCCTGCAGGTCCTTCAGGAATCCTCTGCTCGGTTTGTTTGGCTCACGCTTTTAAAACAAGATATAGGTTTGCTTCTTCTTTATCACTGATCCGGTGAGAAAATAACTCTCATCTGATTCCTCAAACTTCAGCATCAGACTGTGTGTTCCTGTGGTGTTAAAAGCCAAGACAAAAAAAGCCTAAATCTTCAGTCCAGACTTCATTTTCTTCTGTGAGGATTTTCAAGCATCTACCTTCTCTAAAAGGTCGCAATATCATTCCGATACCATTTTCGGAAATACCTCCAATACCGCCTAACATGCTGGTATCGATAACGTCCATGCAACGATCTGATACTATGTTATTTCAGCCTAGTCCTACCAGACTCTGGTCCATTTCATTTGTACAGAGAGTCTGGCCATTGTCCATTGGATCTGCCCAGAGCCGCTCTGGATCGGCCATAACCAATCGCTAACGTTTTGAGTCGTGACGTATGTCATGCGCATGTGCAACAAGAGGGGAGACCGACAACTATCCGCTTATATTTAGCATTAGCATCGCTAGCGTTAGCCTTAGCTAACTCCTTCACCACTAACAGAGCGAGCTGGAAAATCTAACTTTTCCCGAACCCCCATGGGGAGGAGGGCCACGACATCATGGCCACCAACAAAAACTCAGCAAAGATTGTTCTAGCTCGGGCTTTAACTTCTGGATATTCGGCAGCGTTGCCACAACGGACCGAATGGCTTCGCTCATGTCTTTCTCGCGCACGTCCTAACGTCATCGTTCTCAGCCACTCCCTCTGTACGCTGACTGGACCGCCAAATATTTGACTGGAGAAAACCCAAGGACATACCGCGAAATCAGACGGCGTACTGAAGGGAAATGGAAATTGAGCGGAAGTACATAGGAAGGCGGAGCCAGGCTAATGTTATTTAGCCCTGAAAAGAAAATCTAGTTTAAAAGTAGGTTATTGATGTTCTTATTCCGTTATGACTCTATGGCATTCATTCTCTCTATCAGGGTTTCTACAGGTTTCAACAAGTCAAATATTAGACTTTTTAAGACCATTATGAATGAAATTTAAGACCTACAGTATATCAAGACAAAGTCAGATGTCAGAAACCTGGAAACATTGTCTGAAACAATTCCACGATTTCCTCATTGGCATCATAGGACTGGTGTCTAGATTGGCTGCAATTTAAGTTGCATGTTTGTCTCATTTGTAGTCGTAACACAGCGAATTATATTTGCGACAGAAAGAACTACTACACCACGGAATAAAAAATTAAAAAAAACATTTTTAAGCGCTGCGGTAACATTTCAATGGGCATTAGATGTACCGCTCCATTAACAAAGGAAAATTAAGGCCTTGAAAATAATACTTAAGCGAATGTAAGACTTTTTAAGGCCTATTTGGAAATTTTAGACTTTTTAAGACCCCGCACAAACTAGAGCTGCACAATTAATCGCAATTTTATCCAAATCGCAGGGGGGTGCAATATTTGTCAAAGGCAAAATATGGTTCAAACCATTCTAAAATAAAGTATCGTGGTGCTGCGGAGACGTCCCGGCCTACAAATTGTATCCCTACAGACTAAAGAAAAAATCTTTGTTTTGGTACAGATTCTCGCAAAAAAATCCCACTTTCAATCGTTTTTTTATTTGATTTTATATTTTTCAATGAAAATGAGAATAATGATACCAAAATGATCATTCCCTCCAATATCGTGAATCATATCGCAATCGCAATATCAGTCAAAATAATCGCACTTAGATATTTTCCTCATATCGTGCAGCCCTAGCGGAAACCCTGCTCTATGCATTTGTTCATGTTTGGCAAATGAGCCAGGCCAATGATAGCAACCATATCACATCCATACAGGGTAAGTAGTATACAAATGCTGGAAAAATGTATATATTATTGAACAAAAGTGGTGAAGTTCTGTCACAAAATAATCGTCATTACATAACATTATCCCCGCGCTTTTTGGGCTTGGGCCGCTGCATAGTTTGGGAATTTAGGAAGCTATGCAGCAGCAACGTTGTGGATGGCTAGCAGATAAGAACCTCCTACGGGAAACGGATAAAGGGAAGGGTCTTTTGAATGGAAAGTTGAGTTTTAAATGCCCTTCCAGATGGTTCTCTTCACACGACTAAAGTTATGTACTGTTGATGTGAATTGCGTTACCACCGGAGTACGTCCAGTCTCACATACAACTTGCTGGCCAAGCATACGGCTGATGGAGAAAAGGAGTAGTAGTTAGAGTAGGAGCCGAAAAATGTATCAAAAGAATTGTGCCGTAATGTTGGAATTCCGTTTTGTTTTATAAAATTGGTATCGTAAAAAGAATCGTTTAGGAACCGGTATCGAAGTTGCGGTAATTGGTATCAGTACCGACATTTTTTTGAACAATACCCAGCCCTAAAAGTGGCGAACTATCACCGAGTAATGTTACATTCAGGTCAACATGCCCGTCTGTTGTTGCTTGATTTTGCCATATTACGCTGACCTTTGGAGGTAATTCTGGATAATACGCTAGACAGTATTCGTCATTGTTTTGGATTTCTGCAACATTAATAAACAAAAGCACATATATATATATATATATATATATATATATATATATATATATATATATATATATATATATATGTGTGTGTGTGTGTGTGTGTGTGTGTGTGTGTGTGTGTGTCCGCTCCCATGTTGATAAGAGCATTACAAACTTAACTTAAAAATATCCCTAATATGCCCATTTCAAATAGGATTTTGTGAGTGAATAATTGTAATAGTAGTGCTTAAGTGCATTTTGCACAACAAACAGGTAGTAAACGCATCAGAGCAGAAACGCCTGATGTCGGCCAGAGAGTCCAAGCCAATAACCAGGCCTACAAAAAAAACGAAACAGTGTGACCCAATTGGCCGAGGCAGCGAGGCCATCGCAGCCGCTCTGACCGTGATGTTTCCATGACGATCCCCATACTGATACACAGCAGCCAGCTGAAAAAGGAGACCAGGATTATTTTAGCTCAGGGAGGTGATTAAGACGACGGCTCAGTCCGAGATAAATGGTGATTAGGATTCAGCTAATACTCTCAGAGGCCACGCACACGCGCGCACGCTGGTTGTTTTGCAGCATTAAAGGAGGCTAAAACAGCTACAAGAGAGTTTTCTTTTAAGTTAGCATCAGAGCAGTTTTTCACAGATGTTCCACACAATACATTACAACTCTCTCTGCTTCCTGTCAATTGTCCGACTGTCACAGGAAGAACTGGGAGTCTGTTCTGGTCCCATGCTGCCTCACATTCATGACGTTTCATCTACAAACCCATTGTTAGCTGAGAAGCTGCTCATTTCAAACAAGGTTGAGACATTCCTATTTTTATTTTTTTAAAACAAAAAAAAGAAATATATATACAGTATGTGTATATATATATATACACACACACGGAACAGGCCAAAAGTTTGTACACACACATATATCTTAAATGGATAAATATTGAAGTGTTACATTTAACATGCAGTTAATTGATGTGTCAATCTTTTAGCTCATCTATCCATCAGTGCATTATTCAACCTGCTAGGTCTTTGCAGGGTCGTGGGGTGTGTGTGTGTGTGTGTGTGTGTGGGGGGGGATTGTTTCAGCACATACTGTATAGTCCTAGTGGTAGGGCTGCACGGTATGAAGAAAATATGGGATATGCGGTAAAGTTAATCGGATTCGAAACCAAATCCTCAAAAACGATTCCACTAATTCAACCATGAAGGTGCAAACTCCAGACAGCAACTGGTAACCAGTGAAGAGAGCGGAGGAGCTGTGTAGTGTGTAGTGTTGACTTTGGAAGTTAGTTGTTAGTTGTTCTTTGGAATCGGCTTTGGCCGTGACTCTGGAAGACTTGGAGTTCAGCTTTTCTTTGAGAAAAGAACAAAGAACGGCACTGAAGTCATTCTTAAAAAACGAAGATGTGTTCGGAGTTTTGCCGACCTGATACGGCAAAAGTGGAATCTAACAACTAGCATTGCTCTGATTGGTTGTAGCGCTACCCTATTACGTGCAGAGGGAATTTGAAAGACAACCGTTTATCCCGCCCCTCGGATTGAGCCCTGCCAATGGTGAGTTCCCAGACCCAACATCTGGATGTGGGTCTGGCTTGTCAGGCTACTCTGAATGAGCTGCAGGGAATCCTAAATGGGAGAAGCTAACTGCTATGACGGCTATTGCTCCGTCTTGTGTTATTAATTAGATTTGAGAGACCCTCTAGAAAATTACATATTGTACATTTAAGTTATTTTTTAAGCAAAAATGCAAACTATTCTCTGGTTACAGATCCTCTTCCTGTTGTTGTCCAATCAATCACACACTGCGTTAACAGATTGAGTGTAAAACTTTGATAGGACGATGATGTTGTTATCTCAAAAGGTCTGAGTTTCTGAGTTTGATTGAGGGTGTTTCTGCTCACTATGGCCGAAAGTCACTTCATGCATTCTAAAGACGACGTGGCATCATGACTTTGCGTAAACATACACGCCAATTGCCTAAAGCCAAGTAGCGTGTTATCTGTACGCATTTTGAGCTATCCACGTGTATGTCTACGTTGTATACAGCGGATGTAAACATACACGCCACGTTGCGTGTTATCGCGAGAACGTCACAAACGTGTAAAAAGAAAAAAAAAAGGTTGGATTTAGGAAAAGAACATCGGGAAAGGCTTTAGGAACACAAAAAAAAGACAAAAATACGCTTAGGAAAACAAACGGTTGGGTTTAGGAAAGACACATTGGCGAAGGCTTAAAAAAAAAATGAATACAAATAAAAAAACGGCTGAAAAACGCCACACGCAGGATGCGATCCCAGCTCTCCTGGGTGAAAGTCCTGTGTTTTACCCATCCAACCTCCCTCTGCAGACTTACGTTTTTGGAACCGAGATTTGGCCCCGAAAGATAAAGAATTTTTCGATACTCATAGGATTGGAGTATTTTTTTCGATACCACAAAAGGTATCGACGTTCGGTACCCAGCCCTATGCTAAAGATACTAATATGTTCCAAATAGTCAACAGCAGCAACATTAAACCTTCAGTTCAGTGTCTATGCAACAGAAAAAAAAATATATATAAAAAAGACAGTTTAAAAAAGGCAGCTCGCAGTTTTTAAAGGATGAGCCAGTTCCTCCTCCAGGGAAAAACATGCAGATCGGTTCCACTTAAACGGATCAACAGTAATGGGTCTTCAATTCACCCAGCACAGTGATGTGTGGATGCTGCACAGCACACAGCCCGACACGCTCACACGAACACACACGCGGATGTACCACACAGTGACCTGCAGAGAGGAAATGAATGGGTATGTGGCAGGTGGACAACAAGGATTTTATGGTCATACGCTTGTAAGCTTGCTTTGTGGGATTTTCTAAATAAAACCGATGAATGCTGCAGGGCTTCAGAGCCCTGGTTTGCTGAAGAAGACCATTACATCCATTTTCCACTGGTCGCGTCTGTGCTGCGTTCCGGTTTTGTTTCCCGTCCTCCGCCACGCGCCATACCACACCGGGAGCGTCTCAGAAGCGGAGCGTCTTGCTGCCCAACTCACAGATTTTATTGTCTCTACAAGTACTTTACAGAACAATCACATGTTTACTAAGCTAGTATCTACTAGGGATCAACCAGATTTTTGCGTTTCGGCCAAATATTCTGCCGAATCCGAATCCTACGCCCATCCTCGGGCCATTAACACAGTAAACACATTAATGAAGTAAACAGATGGTTAACACAAGTTTTTTGTAACTGTCCTTCCTTTGTCGTACCTGAAGTTGCTGCATTCTGGCTGCTGTCTGGAGATTCCTTCATGCACAACTCGTATTCTTTCGGATGTTTCGTACCAGATGTTGTTACAGCGGCCATGTTGTGTATTGTTTAGGGTCCTCGCCACCACGAGACAAATCGGCATTGCAAATTGAACATGTAGCTGGACTTGAATGGCCTTCTTTTGACTGAAAGTGCTGACGAACAACTTTTTCTGCTCCCGAGTTCCATTTTCACTTTCTCAAAGACTACTTCATTGAACGCTCCGCCTATGTAAACACCTTCCCGTAATCAACGGCGCCGTAATGACATCGACCAGCGTAGCACAAGCTTAGAGTTCGGTTCAGTGGAAAAAAATTGTAAGGTTCTGCAGAAACCCAACCCCGTCAAAAACCCCAGTATTCGGCCGAATCTGAAGCCGAATCCCGGATTCGGTGCATCCCTGGGATCTACCTTCCACTCCAAGCACTCCTACAGTTAAACTCCATGCCTTCTCTTTTCTGGCGTTGTCCTGATGAAAGACATCTGTGATGTCATATGTTTTTCCATCTCCAAGATGGATCTGTGGCCATCCGTGGTGTTGTAGGAGACTTACCGCTGAAACATTCAAGTCTTTGCTGAAGAGCCACTACTATTCGTTGGCTTTCGATTTAAGTTGAGCTTTGACACCTTGTCCTTTTTTTCTACTGTTGGTTATTTTGTATTGTGTATTGTTTGTGTATATTGTTTTTTTTTAGCTTTTTCAGCACTTCGTCAACTATGGCTGTTTTTAAACGTGCTGTATGAATAAACTGAACTGAACTGTCTCTGCGGCTCCTGTGAAAATAGACCTGGCGCGCATCTTTAGCGGAGCGGAGAGCCGCTTCACGCGCGCTTCTGGAACGGGCCGTGGCGCGGCTGGTAGATTATCAAGCATTGACTTGATTGGCCCGCGGCGCCTCCGGGACGCAGCGCAGACGCTCCCGGTGAAAAACAGAAGTTTGAAGCAGCAGACTGGAGTCGCCTCCACAGTGACACACAAGGTCTTGTCTGTCACTCTTTCGCCGTTTATTATTTCCGCAGGAAAACCAAAATGTTGCCACACAAATGATTTAAAAGTGGCAGGGGGATCTTCAATAGTAATTTCACACTCCATCACGCTGACATCACATCGCCTCACGAGACAACTTTTCACCTCGACGAGAAATCTCGTCACGTTTTAATCTCGCGAGATCTCGTACAACGAGATCTCGTCACACCCTTATAAACTACCCAAAAGTATAAAAGTAGTTCAAATTGGCTCGTTCTGGACCAGCCAGAAATTGATGAATGATTCACCTAAATAGTTTCAGTTTATACGGTGCCGCCGACAGCATCTACATCTTATCCGTTTCCACCAAAACAGAGCAAGTCTTTAAAAAAAATCTTTAAGTTATGCTCTTCTTTACAAAATAAATAAATGTCAGAGGACGGAAGAGAGGGGAGAGAAAGAGGAGGGAGAGAATGAGGTGGAGGAGGCCAATGGGGGAGGATGAATGAAATAAAAGGAAGAAGAGGAAAGGAAAGCAAACTGAAGGAGATCGAAACATGGACAGAAGAGCAGGAAGGAAGGATGGCCAAAATGCTGAAAAGAAGAGGAAAAAAAATGAGGGAGAGGGAGAAAAGAGAGAAGGGGGAAAAGAGGGAGAATCAGGCTGACAGGAAAAAAAGGAGAGGAAAGAGAAGAGCAGGAGGACTGAATGATGACATGAGAGAAGAGGGAGAAAAGGAGAGAACGCGAGGCGGAGCGTTCGGTAGAGAGAGAGAAAAACGACAGAAGAAGATGAAGTAAAAGAGGAAAGGGAAGTGAAGGAAGAAGAGAAGCATCAGAGCCAGGACAAGGAGGAGTAGCAAAAAAAAGAAGAGGAGGAAGACTGTCAGTACCCGATCCGTTCCACCGGCACAATCCGCTCTGCGCATGTGCAAGATGACACGTATGCCATGACGTAGGCGCAGATGATAACGCTGCGTTCATGCCACCACCACCTCGGAATAACGGCACCGCTTCCACCTGCACAATCCGTTCTGCGCATGCGCAAGATGTTCACACGCTAGCCTCCAGCTAACCTTAGTTAGCTAATAGCTAATTCGGCGGACCGCTAGGTGATTATAGCGGTCTGCCGTTAGCCTCCACCGGGAAGCTAACGTTAGTTTAGCTAACGGTTAATTCGGCGGACCGCTAGGTGATTATAGCGGTCTGCCGATAGCCTCCACCGGGAAGCTAACGTTAGTTTAGCTAACGGTTAATTTGGCTAACCGCTAGCTGATTGCAGCGGTCTGCCGATAGCCTCCACAGTTAAGCTAACGTTAGTTTAGCTAACAGCTAATTCGGCTAACCGCTAGCTGAGACAGCATGTAAACTTTAAAAGACCCTCAAAATAAAACTTGAAAATAAACGTTAACATATATAACAGCTGTTACGTCAGTTCTACTTTACTTGTGCTCATTTAAAATACAATCACTCAATACTTGTCTTTATTGTTATTACTGTAAAGTCTTAATTTAGCTGTAGCCTGCTTTTCCCATTATGTTTGACAACGTTATTTTAGACTGAATGGCATGAACGCAGCATTATCATCTGCGCCTACGTCATGGCATACGTGTCATCTTGCACATGCGCAGAACGGATCGTGCCGATGGAACGGATCGGGTACTGACAAAGACATATGAAGGAAGAGGGAGTGGCAGATTTCCCAGACCTCCCTTTGAGAACCAACCCCACCACACCTGTTACCGTGTTATTACGTCACCAATAAAACAGGTGTGTGTGTGTCGAAAAATTTAACTATACACGTCGCGGCCAAGCATGTCGCTCTGCCGTGGCTTGGCAGTGTTGCATTTCCCCCTCTTCTCATTTCCTGGTTCTCCTTCTCCATAAACAACATGAGATGAAGGAGAGGGTTAACTTCTCCTGCTCCAGATCTCCCACCGTGGTCAGAAAGAACAGAGGAGACACTTTGTTCCTCTCACTAGGACTCTAGAGTCGCTACTCACTCCAAAGCTAATCACAGTCACTCTAAACAAAGAGTTTCACGATTGACCCGACACGTTCAACCCCCGAACATGTCGCGATGCTGTAGGAGCGACGGCGTAGCTACGGCGTGGAGTTGACGCAGAAGCATAAAACGGCCTTAAGGGTTGTAATGGTGAGGGGAAAACCCTGCTACCAGATGAGGGACCCTGAGATCCTATCAAATGGGGGTCCGGGGTCTAATTTGTGTCAATTTAGCAGTCCTTGACAGGACACACCACAACCTCACTGACAGAGCACACACACACACACACATACATACAAGGCTACAACCGGTCACTAAAACAACAAACTGACCAAATATGTATTGTATGTGTACTGTACAAACACTGGAGAGCAACAGAAGTTACCATCTTACAAGAAAAAAAAGGCCAAATTATCTAGTAGTAGTCTGGATCCACGGAAGTACGTTTCCAGGATAACTGCCTGACACGCGCCGGCTGTCCCTCACGTTCTGCTCTGTGTGTGTGTGTGTGTGTGTGTGTGTGTGTGTGTGTGTGTGTGTGTGTGTGTGTGTGTGTGTGTGTGTGCGCCGCCGTCCACGAACTCCCTTCGCTTCGGGAAACAGCAACGAACTCCGAGCCAGCGAGCTGCACGCTGAAAATGTCAAGTTTTGAAGAAAATTTGGATGGTGCAACAAGGCAGGCCTGCTCGGTTCTTTCGGGGGAACGATTGTAAAGATTTACAAAGAATATGTTGACGGCATTTCCTCTCTAACTGGGACCTTTTTGGGAACGATCGGTCGGGATTTCTATGGACAAAAAATGGTAAGAGCAAATGATGTTTAACCATGTATCAGCTAATTTAAATAGCTCACGTCACTATATTGTGTCAACAGTTAACTTCAGTTAATGTTGTACGTGCCATTTTCTTTTGCTGGGTGCAAATGTTCCACCTAAAACAAGTTCCTTCCCGAGACTATTTAGCAGAGCCACCGTCGCTGAGTCCGGAGCTTAGCGCCACACCAAGACCACTGTGATTGGTTTAAAGAAATGCAAACAATCCCCTCCTATCCCAGAATGCATCTGTGGTGTAGCCAGACTTTACTCCACAGCGCTGTGGAGATAGGTCTGGCAATGCGAGACGAGGGATCATCTGATCTGGCTGGGGATTTAGAGCCATATAACTATAACCACAGTTATACAACAAATGGTTATTTTTTTATTTTTATTAAAAAGGTCCCATGACATGCATTTTTGGATGCTTTTATATAGGCCTTAGTGGTCCCCTAATACTGTATCTGAAGTCTCTTTTATATAGACCTTAGTGGTCCCCTAATACTGTATCTGAAGTCTCTTTTATATAGACCTTAGTGGTCCCCTAATACTGTATCTGAAGTCTCTTTTATATAGACCTTAGTGGTCCCCCTAATACTGTATCTGAAGTCTCTTTTATATAGACCTTAGTGGTCCCCCTAATACTGTATCTGAAGTCTCTTTTATATAGGCCTTAGTGGTCCCCTAATACTGTATCTGAAGTCTCTTTTATATAGACCTTAGTGGTCCCCTTATACTGTATCTGAAGTCTCTTTTATATAGACCTTAGTGGTCCCCTAATACTGTATCTGAAGTCTCTTTTATATAGACCTTAGTGGTCCCCTAATACTGTATCTGAAGTCTCTTTTATATAGACCTTAGTGGTCCTCTAATACTGTATCTGAAGTCTCTTTTGTATAGACCTTATTGGTCCCCTAATACTGTATCTGAAGTCTCTTTTATATAGACCTTATGGTCCCCTAATACTGTATCTGAAGTCTCTTTTATATAGACCTTAGTGGTCCCCCTAATACTGTATCTGAAGTCTCTTTTATATAGACCTTAGTGGTCCCCTAATACTGTATCTGAAGTCTCTTTTATATAGACCTTAGTGGTCCCCTAATACTGTATCTGAAGTCTCTTTTATGTAGACCTTAGTGGTCCCCTAATACTGTATCTGAAGTCTCTTTCCCGAATTTCAACCTTGGTGCAGAATTACAGCCAGAGCCAGTCCCACAATGAGCTTTCCTTAGGATGTACCATTTCTATGTCTGTAGCTTTAAATGCTATTTGGGGGTGTGGCCTTGACCAACTGCCACTTTGCTCGTTTGCAAGCCATGATGTCTCTCTCTCTCTCATTGGTGGGCCAAATTCTCTGGGCGGGCAAAGCAGAGAAAGGGGAGGTAACCTTTCCCCTTATGACATCATAAGGAGAAGATTCCAGATCGGCCCATCTGAGCTTTCATTTTCTCAAAGACAGAGCAGGATACCCAGGGCTCGGTTTACATCTATCACCATTTCTAGCCACTGGGGGGCCATAGGCAGGCTGTGGGAACGCATATGTTAAAAAACCTCATGAAGTGACATGTTAATGCCATGGGACCTTTAATTCATCTGCCAACTTATCTTTCTAATGAAGTCAGAGAACGGTGAAAAAAAATCTCCATCACAATTTCCTGAAGCCCAAAATTGAACGCTTGTTTTGTTCGAACCAACAGCCCAAAATGATTCAGTCCCTATCACAATCTTAAAAAAAATAACATTTCAGAAGCTGGAACAAAGTAGTGCAACCTTTTCTATTGTGTATGATAAAGTCATGATTCCTGTTCTATTGCAGCATTTTGTCTCATTTTTTTTAATAAATATTCAGAAATTAGCAAATAGTACAGCCCAGATTTCTCTGGGTTACAGGTACATCTGTATCAGACGATCCAAATCAGACCACCCTCGTTTACAGCCCCTCTTAATTCCATACTCCTGTGTGTGTGTGTGTGTGTGTGTGTGTGTGTGTGTGTGTGTGTGTGTGTGTGTGTGTGTGTGTGTGTGAAGTTCAGGGAAGACTTCACTGCAACCCTGTCTGTCACTGTCATTCACCCCCCCCACTTGAACCTTTGTTTTGCTTTTGAAGAAGGATGCAGGCGGTCACATAATGAAAAAAAAAAAAAAATCAAGGCACCAGGGCCTGGACACACCCACTTCTTCTACTTCACCCCCCACACACACACACACACACACACACACACCCCTTCTTTAGCAAATTAATGATGACGTCTTGAAATCTCAAATGTCTGCTTTTACTTGGTTTGATGCAACAGGGTGTACGGAGGGATGTTTTCCCAGGCTCCCCTGCGTTAAAAAATAAAATTCCTTGCGGTGTAACATTGATTTTTTTTTTTTTTTAAATCATAGGCTACAGATGGAATTACAATGTTACCTTCATGTCTCCTATGACGGTCTGGAAAAGCCCCCCCAGCGCGCTGCACTCCCTCTCCATCACCGTCTCCATCTTCGGCTGGTGCGTGAACGGGAATTCGGCTCCAAACGGTCACTCGGAGCTCCCGCGGTCCATAAATGACAGCGGCGGTGGGACAAATGAATTCAAGTGGCAGTGGTGGATAAAGACGCTCAGTTTCCCCGGCTGAAGGAGACCTGAACACGGACACAAGCAGCAGCGGAGCCGGCGGTTAGTTTCCACTCGGAGCGGATACATCCCACGTTGTTGTCTGCAGGTGGAGAAGCATGTTGGGGGGGAGAGAGAGGAACTGACAGCCGGGAAACAGCACGACAGTACCGGGGAAGAGGCTCAACTTTACACGGCGAGCGGGCTCCGCACTGGCTGGCTGGCTCTGCTGAAGGAGACGCGAGGCACGGGAGCGCGCGAAGGGGGGGGACGTGAACGCGCGTCCGCTTGGCCCCGCCTTCAGCTGAGGAAGCTTTTTGTTAATGGAAAGAGAAGGTGAAATAAAATCCGTAAGGGTGAAATGTAATTCATAAAAATAATAATAAAAAAAATAAAAAAAAGCCGCTTAAAATTACAAAATAAAAATGTAAGATAACAAAATAAATAAAAGTAGGCTAGATAAAATAATTGTAAGATTAGGAATACTCAAGACAAGTCGTACATATAAAGGTTGAAATGAAAAAATATATAAATAAAGTTATGGACATTGAAATAGAAGGAATAGAAGTCCTAAAAGAATAAAAGCATAAAAAGTTATTCATCCATTCTAATAAAAAAAGACCACTTAAAATTAAAAAATAGGCTAATAATGTAAGATAGAAAAATAAAAGTAGATAAATTGAATGTAAGATGGGCGCCTGGGAAGCTCACCTGGTAGAGCGAGCGCCCACATACAGAGGTTTACTTCTACTTCCCGGGTTCGACTCCGACCTGTGGCCCTTTGCTGCATGTCTTTCCCCTTTCATGTCTTCAGCTGTCCTATAAATAAGGGCCTAAAATGGCAAAAAAAAATTCAAAAAGTCCACTGCCTCGTTTTGGTACATTTGGTTTTAACAAGCCAGTCCAAGGTACGGAATGCAATGTTCACACTAATCAAACAAACGGTGCTAACGGTCAAGTGTACTCTGACCCGGGCCCAGGTCCCTGATGTGAAATGCCCCTTTTAGTCTAGACGGGATGTACCCAAAAAGTGAAAGTGAGGAGCATTTATGGGTACAAGTCGGGAACCGGCCTACTTTACATATTTCAAGGGTGCTGAATCCCAAAAAACTGGTACCCAAGCGAAATTTTGAGTTTTTGACCTTCTAATTTGCATATCAAAATGGCCGCCAAATTGCCTATCTTGTTCAGTCGTTGGACCAATTTCCCCTAGTTTTTTTGTAAGTAGGCAATCAAAGATGAGGAAATTAAGTTTCTAGATCGATAGTCAAGGGTCAGAGCAAGGATATAGTGGAGGCTCACCGCCTTTTTTATGTATATACATGCAAATGTACAACTTCTAAGGTGGAATTAAGCATTATGTGTCATTTTTAAGGCGAGACACTATAGGTGAATGGGGAATTTTTTTTAACTAGCAGATATCACCATGAAACTCTGCCAGTTGATTACTTACATTAAGATGAGAAAGAAATGTATTACAAGTTTTCTGTAATTTAATGTTTAAATATGCAAATTAGGCATTATCTAATGAAATATGCGCTAATTTGCATATATTTTAAAAACGAAATCTGAGTATTGGATAAAGCCACGTTCAAAATTATTTTATCATTGTGTTCACATATTAGATGGGGAAAGAATTACAGAGGGATTTATGGATATCTACTTTTGTTATCCTGTAAATCAGAATATACTGTCAACAGCCTTAAAAAAACGATTTTCGCCATGTTTTTTGGAATACAATGTTATAAATCAGGCTAATTATAATATATTTACAAATCCCTCTGTAATTGTCTTCATAATATAACTAGGTACAAGACTGGGAAGTTTGGTGTATAAAGGTGCTACTGAAGTGGAGATTTCGTTCTTGGAGTATGAGAGAAAAGTCATTTTTAAGTCAACTTTTAAGGTGAAATTAAGCATTGTCATTTTTTTAAGGCCAACATAAATATTCAATCAATATCACTCTTAAATGTTCCCAGTGTATATATGATATGTGATGTATTCCATATTACATAATAACTAAGAAAAACACCATTGCAAGTTGTCTGAGATTTAATTTTTTTATGCAAACAAAGCATTTATGCACTTAATTCAAACATCGAAAAACCCAAGTGAATAGGGAAAAAAACACCATGAAACTTCCCTTGAACAGATCTACAGATCACATCTTGTTTCTGTATATTTTCTTTCATGTTTGTAGCTTAATTGCTTTGCTTTTTTCTGTTTTTGGTAAATTGTTTTTTATACCTTTCTAGTTTGCTTGTGTGCCATTTGTCTTTGGAATTTCATTTTGATTAGTATTTCTTTCTGCAGTCCTTTTCCAAGTTCTTTGGTTACACCTTGCCTTGGTATACTTGAGGATTTAACTCTAAATGCACAATCTCATTGACTGATGACAATTCCTGACAACGTGATTCGCTTAGAATGGTCACGTGACGCGCTCTGATATTTCCGCGGTAGTTCAGAATGTCAAAATAAACTCGTCGAAAACGGTCGAAAATCACCTCAGAGAAGACGAAAACAGTTGTCATCAGCAAGAAGACCCAGCAGGGGATTACACACTGAGACAGCAGATGATGAAATACCTTCACATAGGACGTCAATGTCTAAACAGGAGTTTTCAGACAGCGGAGGTAATCAGACTGACTCTCTCTCTCTCCCTCTCTCCAAGCAGTTTACAGAAATGTATGGCCTACATGTCATATATTAAATATGTAGGTGTCACATATATACTATTCTACTATAATTACTATAAAACACTAAACAAATCTGTAATTTTGGGATCCTAAGTGGTTGTCAGTCCCTCAGGCTGTGGCAGGCAGATACATAGTTAGCTGTCAGTAGAGCTGCTGTTCCCACTCCTAGGAGGCTATTTTTCTAAGGTGTAAATCTCGTAGTGAAGATAGTTTTTCCCAGTGGAGGAGGAAGTGCATCTCTGTCTGACCCAGCTGGTGGATGAAATTGTGGCTTCAGAGCACAGACTGTTAATGCAATAAAGGATGATGACATGGTTAGGATCTCAAAAGCCAATAGTGTCCATTCCACCAGTGGAAAGCAGAGCAGTAAAAGTGTAAGCACAGCCAAAATAGTGAAAAGACACCAGCAGGAGATGGAGGAGGGCCCTACATATGGTACTGGCATGGATATGTAGACTGTAAACTAACTTGGGGGAACTAGGCTGTGCAATGATTGTGTTCTGTCAGTTTGAAGTTTGTGATGTAATGGTCTTCAGCTGAAGGCCATGTTGATGTGTTGTTTTGGATGTTATGATCAGTGATGGATGAAGCAATAATGAGTTTTGGATGTTAAACAGTTTGATACATGGATTTTACTTGGACCTGAAGGGATATGTGTCTGTAATTCATGGCTTTCATTAGAAAATAGTGGAATTTTGCTATAAAAATCTTTAACGCCCGTTTTCTCAAAATGACTTTTCTCTCATACTCCAAGAACGAAATCTCCACTTCAGTAGCACCTTTATACACCAAACTTCCCAGTCTTGTACCTAGTTATATTATGAAGACAATTACAGAGGGATGTGTAAATATATTATTCCTAGCCTGATTTATAACATTGTATTCCAAAAAACATGGCGAAAATCATTTTTTTAAGGCTATTGACAGTATATTCAGATTTACAGGATAACAAAAGTAGATATCCATAAATCCCTCTGTAATTCTTTCCCCATCTAATATGTGAACACAATGAAAAAATAATTTTGAACGTGGCTTTATCCAATACTCAGATTTCGTTTTTAAAATATATGCAAATGAGTGCATATTTCATTAGATAATGCCTAATTTGCATATTTAAACATTAAATTACAGAAAACTTGTAATACATTTCTTTCTCATCTTAATGTAAGTAATCAACTGGCAGAGTTTCATGGTGATATCTGCTAGTCAAAAAAAATTCCCTATTCACCTATAGTGTCTCGCCTTAAAAATGACACATAATGCTTAATTCCACCTTAGAAGTTGTACATTTGCATGTATATACATAAAAAAGGCGGTGAGCCTCCACTATATCCTTGCTCTGACCCTTGACTATCGATCTAGAAACTTAATTTCCTCATCTTTGATTGCCTACTTACAAAAAAACTAGGGGAAAATGGTCCAACGACTGAACAAGATAGGCAATTTGGCGGCCATTTTGATATGCAAATTAAAAGGTCAAAAACTCAAAATTTCGCTTGGGTACCAGTTTTTTTGGACTCCGCACCCTTGAAATATGTAAAGTAGGCCGGTTTCCGACTTGTACCCATAAATGCTCCTCACTTCTTATAGAAGGCCTTTTTTCTGAAATCCGTCTAGACTATTTACTGCATTCTATTCCCTTATATATTTTTTTGATTTTGAATTGTCACCTGCCTTCTGAATTTTGTGTTTTCCTTCACATAAATAAAGACGTTTCCACCATAAATTGGTGCATACAAAAGTATCAGAATTAATTATTTCCTGTGGTCGGTTAGCTTAGCTGGTAGAGCGGGCGCACACAGAAGGTCCAGCGTTTGAGTCCAACCTGTGACAGTATCCTGCATGTGTCCCCCCCCCTCTCTTTCCTTTCATATCTCAGCTTTCCTATCCAATAAAGGCAGAAATGCCCAAAAATAATCTTAAAAAAAAGACATAATGAATCATTTCCTAAGATGTCTTTCTCTTTGCAATATGTAATGTGCAAAAAAGAATTGGTTTTCTCCATTATTCTGCTTTTGTGATCATTAGGAGCCGGAATCCATAATCACGATTCAAATTTGGATTTATGGCACAGCCCTTGACCGTCAGACTCCCTCACATATTTAAAACTACATCGCCACCTAGTGAGCCTTTTACTGAACTGTAACAATAACTGGACAAGATGAGAACAAGTCGGGGATAAGAGACAAGAGGAGAGGCAGGGAGGAGATAACAAAGAAGGACAATGAGAATTAAAAAAAAAAAGAAAAAAGGGGGAAGTCCAACCCGTTCATGAAGACGAGTGTCCACATTCAAGAGCTTTTAAACCTAACAAAGACAGTAGAAGCCCTTATTTTATGATGTCCTTTATTTAAAGGAGTATATAACTCCATCTCCTTTTACAAACAGACTTCTTCAAAGTTGAATTCATGTTTCTTACATTTACTTCTGACGGTATCAAGGCAGTAATAGCTGGTTTGATTAGCATTGAGAGATGATTTTATGGAAAGTACCCCATGCCAATCTCTAGGTATGGTGAAGGGTATGTGATTATGTGGGGGGGGGTTTTAATTCCAAAGGCCAAGGGAACTTTATCAGGATGCATAGTATCCTGGATCCATGAAATAACTGGCCTTTAAAAATAAATATCTGCCTGCCTCTATGGGAATTTAACATAAGAGTGTGTATACGTATATGTATTATATATGTATTTTAAGGAAGAACATTTATTTATCTACGATACATTATGCATTCACAAAGGAAATTGGTGTCCTTAAAGGTTGGATTTTTCCTCATTTTCTTTTTAATTGATGCATTAAGATCAATTTCCAAAAGATGATCTTTTTAGTCAACTTTAGCATGGATATGTTCACTTATGCCGAGCACTGTATAATTGCTATTCTTACGACAGGCACTTATCCGCTGTCCAGAATATTTAATAGCAAATTTGCATGATAATCATAACTAAATTTCATGCTTACGGCCTTGGATGGTACAATAGGGTTTTATTCTATAATATGAAAGGAGCTATTCTGCATACTGAGTACTTTTACATTTTGAATTGTAAAGTGTGGTATTTCTACATTTTCCTTACGAAAAGATGAGAGCATGCTTCTTCCGCCCACCGCTGGTGATAGTTCGCCCATCAGAGTCTGATTAAATGTGAACTTGATGAATTCTCCTCGCTGATCTTTTATGTCAGTTGGAGGCCACCTAGTGTTAAAATGTAGTCAGTGATCCACCGGTTGTATCCTGAGGAAAACTTTTCCCCAAACTAAATGGGGCTGCATTTATAAACGGCCAGTGTAACGCTTACCAGTTCAATTTTCTAAACTAAAAAATGGGTTAAAATATCCAATTTTTCATTTTTTTCCACCATGACAAATTAAAAAATTGTATCTTTAACCTGTTTTTCCAGTTATCAGTTTTTTATTCCGAGGATCGAAAAAAGACTTTGCTTCAGAGGTGTTTACAACTGATGGTTTCGAGTGGGGGAGGCGTACAAACAGAAAATTGGAAAAAACAGATTAAAGATCCAATATTTTAATTTGTCAATGCGGAAAAAAATGAAAAATTTGATATTTGAACCCATTTTTCTGTTTTTCCAAATGTCGGTTTGTGCTTAGAAAATTGAACTGATAAGCGTTACAGTGACCATAAACCCTCTTCATCCCAAAGACCTTCAGGGTGCCTCTCATTCTCCCACGGGTACACGCCCTTTAATTTACTCTTTTCAAAATCTCCATTGTATCTTTGCTTCTGGGTCATCAAAGACATCAGACAACATAGCTACAAAATGCGACCTTTATAGGGCTGTGATTTGTCCACATCTCAGATGTTCAGTTTACTGTCACAGACGGGTTAAGAAACTAGAAAATTTTCACATTTACCAAGCTGGAGTCTGAGAAAACAAACGGATTAATTGATTATCAAAATAGTTGGGGATTCATTTACTAGTTGACAACTCATCGACTTATTGATTGACCTTGGCAGCTCTAAACCTTCATTCTAAACTAGCAGAGGTAATGGTTATACGTGCCTTATGTAATTATTGATTTTATTTTGTCTGTACTGTATATGTGTAAATAAATGAGCATCAGAGCAAACAGGAAGAGAGCAAGCGACTCTGTTTCTGTTTAAGACTGAGGACTCTGTTGGTACTTGTGAATGAAATGAGCCACCGGTCGCCGCCACAGAGACCAATAATCTCACCGGATCCACTCATTAGCACCATCAAACCCGACATGTCCTCTCAGATTTCTGTCGATGTGTTAGTTGAGTGATCTACTGATCTAGATCTACTGATCTAATGATCTATCCCAGACATTTTTGTAACTAAAAAACACAAAATTCCTGAACTGTTGTGTCCTATTTTTCTGCTTACGCAGGAGGTTATTAGCCTGGCTCCGCCCTCCTACGTACTTCCGCTCAATTTTCATTTCCTTTCAGCGTGCCGTGTGGGTTTGCGGTATATTCATGGGTTTTCTCCAGCCAAATCTTTACCGGTCCAATCAGTGAACAGAGAGAGTGGCTGAGAACGATGACGTTGAGGCTGTGCGCTAGTTTGAGTTGTAGTTCCGTAATGGCGGCGGAGAAAGATGCGAGGGAAGCCATTCGGTCCGGTGCCGAATATCCAGAAGTTAAAGCCTGAGCAAGACCAATCTTTGCTGAGTTGTGTTGGTGGCCATGATGTTAGAGTTTCCAGCTTGCTCCGTTAGTGGTGAAGGAGTTGGCTAAGGCTAACACTAGCGATGCTAAGCCGACGTCACGACCAAACGTTAGCGATTGGTTCTGGCAGATCCAGAGTGGCTCTGGGCCGATCCAACAGTTATAAACTTCAACAGAGTAGCTGCCTTCAAGGAAGTTAACACTGGTCAATGGAGAGAGGCCAGACTCTCTGGACCAATGAAATGGACCAGAGTCTGGTAGGACCAGGCTAGTGGACCAGAGTCTGGTAGGACCAGGCTAGTGGACCAGAGTCTGGTAGGACCAGGCTAATGTACCAGAGTCTGGTAGGACCAGGATAGGAGGTCATGTGTTTGGATCTGTTTTTCCTTTGTTAGTTAGTTAGTTAGTACGATAAATCAAATATCACTGTTTATTTCAAGTCAAAGTAAAATGCTGGTGTCCCTACAGCAGTGCTGAACGGCCACTAGTGCAGCTCAGAGTGCAGACTGTTGGCCCTAAACTGAAGCTTTGGAGGCTGGACCGAGGCCAGCGGGGCCCGTTTGCTGGAGGAAGATCTGGGATCAGATGGTGAAGCTGGCGGAGCTTCAAACAGTCAAAGCTGTGTCATTTTAACCACAAAGACTTGCTGCTTAATGACAGGGAGCAACAAGACACACACACACACACACACACACACACACAGAAACACACACACACACACACACACACACACACACACACACACAGTCAGTGCACAAAAAGCAACACTCTGTCATTATCTCCCCCAAACAGCAGAATACTTAACTAATAACAGCTATCAGAGAGAGGCAAGGCAAGGCAGCTTTATTTCTATAGCACATTTCAGCGACAAGGCAATTCAAAGTGCTTTACATAAAAACGCAAAAAAAACATTACAGTGCAGTATAAGAAATTAAACATTAAAGAGCAGTTAAAAACAGTTAAACATATAAAAGCAGATAAAATACGAGATTACTTTTACTCTCCTTTATTTCCCTTACCGTCATCATATCCACTATTGGTCCCTCTGGGACGTGTGGTTTACTCTGCTTGCCACCCATCTTGGCGTGGAAAAAGTGCTTTTATTTTAAAATATAGTTGTCACTATAAGACTTAGTTTCTTTCTTTGGAAAAAACTTGGCAAAAACCCTTTTGGTTGAAATTCACACTTTGTTGTAATTGGTGATCTCATCTCAGCCCGAAACCCTATTGATTTGAAATTCACACTTTGTTGTAATTAGTGATCTTACTTCATTTTCAACCTTAAACCCTTTACTATTCGTAAAAAGGCTGGTTTTCTTAGTAAAACCCACACAACGAAACCTGGAATAATGATGACAAACATTTATCACATTAAAATACACAATACCATTACGAAAGCCCACATGAACAAAAACTGTTATGGGTTTTTTTGTCAGAAAAAAAACCCATTAAAAAAAAACAAAAAAAACCTGGGATGTGTGTCTTACTGTTTGCCACCCATTCTGATGTGGAAAAAGTACTTTTATTTTAAAATACAGTCATCCCTATACGTCTTAGTTTCTATATTTGGAAAGGAAAAACTTCGCAAAAGAGATAGAGAGATGGGAGGTAAGTGAAAAGTTGAGCTGGAGACTCACGATTCACAGCAGGTTAAATCTAGTACAGAAGGTATTTTGAGTCTCATGAGGATTTTGACATTTTACAAATACATTTGTTATGCATTGAATACCAGGCCCTTGTCCATAATGGCTTACTCACAGTGGTGGTGGTGTCTGTGTGTTCAAAACTCCAACCCTGTCAAATGTACCTAGCTCCACCAAACTTACAATACCAGTGTAGACAATACCCTTAGAAAATAAAGCCTCTGTAATCAGAAAGCACAGTCAATGGCCGTGATGCAAGCTTAGTTTGCAGAACTCTGGCAGCATAGGGCAGGGATTCAGACTCTTGATGTCCATCGTCTAATTTTATTTAAAACCAGGTCTATTTGACCTTGTCGGACACTGTATAGAGTTTATCCATCAGTTCTCATGTTCCCTCTTGTTGTGGCATTCCAGAGGACATTACAACAGGTTTAACACACAATAATCTTGATGTTCCTCATTTACTTGGCCGTTTTTTGTATGAGTCAAGCCTGCGAGCAACATATAGTACAAACCTGTACCTCTTCAAAACGTCGTCTTGTACCGAGAGTGTAGACCCAATAATTAGGAAGAACCCCAGAGTTCAACAGAACATCTGGTATTTGGTGTAGAGCATGTTCAAAAACATTACTATTCGGTCATAATAGTGTGCAGCACCGTCACTTACTGTACTCATAAATTGCAAATGACAACCATTGGCTGGTAGTGCAGTTTTAGTACTTTATTGGAAAAACAGTACTAGACAGCTTCCAGAGAGAGTTGGGAACCTGAGAACAAAAACACAATGAGCAAGTGTGGAATACACCAATCCTTTACCCTAGGAGGTCAGTGTAACACAATGATAACATCTAAAAGATTTTAATCTCTTAAAACATCAAGTTAAACCAACTTACAGTTAGGATACCAAAGGTTTAGGATATCTGCTGTGCACAGGCACCGGTATTAGTGGCTGCTTCCACCTAGGATGGTACGGGGAGGCCATTGGAATTGAACTTCTTGGACCAAGATTAATTTTTGGGTTTGACTCAGTGGGCTTGGAAGGGTAGTCTGGGTAGGCGCGTTTCTGGGGCCTAAACAGGTCAGCGGGTTGCTGGGGCCGAGATGGGTTGTCTGAGTAGACGCGTTGCTGTGGCCTAACCGGGTAGGCGGGTAGCTGGGGCTTGGATGGATAAGGGGGCTGCTGGGACTTGGCTGGGTAGTCCGGGTAGGCGGGTTGCTGGGGCTTGGATGGGTAGGCTGGGTAGGGGGGCTGCTGGGACTTGGCTGGGTAGTCCGGGTAGGGGGGTTGCTGGGACTTGGCTGGGTAGTCCGGGTAGTGGGGTTGCTGGGACTTGGCTGGGTAGGAGCGCTGCTCGGGCTTGGCCTGCCAAGTGGACTCAGGCTCAGGAAAATACAGCGTAATGCCATAACGGGACGAGATACCCGACTCGCGGTATTCAGCCTGTGGAATTTCAGCTTCCGTCTGAAGGACTCCTGCATTAGGGTCATTTTGAAGTGGCTGCTGGAGTTTTTGTCTCGATTTCTGAATCAGCAGTGGGCCAGGCCTGTAACTAGAAACACTTCCCTCTGGACTGTATCCATCTACTTGCCTAACAGAAGAACCACTAGGACCTCCTGCACTCGGTGCAGCAGCTGGCTCCAGGTTCTCAGATGAAGCAGGTTCGAGGCTTCTTTGAAAATCAAAGTAGCTGAGTGCTAGAAAACAATTTAAAAATAGGTCAGCTTGTTACAGATACTAAATTGAACTGCAGTTTGTGTAGCATGAATTCGTACCCTTTGCGTGCTGGCCAAAAGTCAACAGCGAAAGCACAAGCACTCTGAAAAATGATGATTACGTGAACAAAACAGAAGGTTAGCACAATAACATACAGTATCTGCTAAAATAAAGAAAAGTAATTTACCTCACACAAAACCCAGAAGACATTTCTTTTACAGATGAGGCCCAACAACCTTCAAGCCGAGTGCTGAGCAGGACACCAACAACCTCTGAAACAAACCGCTCTGATTGTTGCAAAGACAACAGCCCTTTTTCAAGTGTTCAAGGTACCTGTGTCGACCAATCATGTCTCACACTGATGAAGTAATTGGCATCAGGTTGGGATGTCAGTCCCCTCTGACAAACTTGGGCAGGTGTTTGCACTTTGCACTGCTAATTTCACACGTCTACGTTTCACTTCTGTCAGCGAAGAACCATTTAGTTACTATCTCTGCTTTATAGGTCAATTCACCCAAATTACAAACTTCACCACCTGCGAAACAAATGTCCCCTTACACTTCAAATTTGAAGTAGTTTTGGTTTTAAGATTTCCACTTCTGGGATTTCTGCCTCAACCTAAATGCAACAGAGGTAACAACGGAACTAGACAGTAGCAGAAGAAGAAGGTCGCTGCTCTCCTATGTAGCTCTTCATCTACGAACAACACTATGAAATTGCCAGTTGTATTAAAACAAACTTGACATTGGTAGTTCAGAAAAGAGCCTTCACTAGGTTTTTTATGTGTTTATTGTATATATCAGCTGATCATTTTCCAAAGCAGATAATTCTAACAACCAGGCAGCCATTGATTTAAAGGTGCCCTGCCACACAATACCGTTTTTACTTGCATTTTTTGAAATATGTTACACATGTGTTTGTGTTATGTTGTGAATGTGAAAATGAACTGCTACCTCCTCTGTCAGCTCTAGCCACTAAAAAGAAATAAGCGGAGAAATCAGGCCAATCACAACAGCTGGTCAGTCTGACATCATGTTGCCTGAGCTCATTACTATTCATGAGCTCACCCAGTTGGGCTGGGAAAAGGATTCTGACAGCCAGGCTCTCATTGGCTAGCTGTTAGCCAATCAGATTCAAACAGCTTAGCTCGTTGAATAGTAATGAGAACTGGCACAAATCGAGCTGAGTCTTCCTGCAGGCTTTCTATACAGCGCTAGAATGGCTTGAAACAAGGTAACCAAGGCATTTTTTCCACAAAAGATGTTACAGAGTCCATGGTAGAACTTCAGACATTACCACAAACTCATGAAATACATGTGGCAGGGCACCTTTAAGAACAATGAAAGCCACTTGCAGTGACTTAATAACGCAGGTTTTGTTGCGTATTTTTTGCGTCAAAACAGAAAGATGCCAATGACAAAGATTTAATACTTTTTATTAACCATCATTCATGTTACTGGTTTCACAATAACGTCATGCAAACAGCGTGTCATATAATACCACATTACAAAGAAGTAAGCCATGCAGTCATGAAAACAGCAACTAGATATTTTTGGAATCTTAACAACTCTAACTTTGGCTGGGAATTTGAATACAGAATATATATATATATAAAATTATGGAAACGTAGTGTGCTTATATTAACGAGCATAACACATGCAGATAAGTTGGCCTTTTTAAACACCAAAGTGAGAGCCAGTAGGGGAGGAGAATAGTACACTTTTTAGACGGGTGGAAAAAGTAAAAGACAAACATCAAAATTGTAAGGGGGGGGGGAAAGGAAAACAGAAGTTTAAATAAGAAGCAGGAAGATGGAAGAGTGGGGGTTGAAAGTAAATAGTGATGGAGGAAAGAAAGCCGCGAGTGGGACATCTTGTGAGGGTCCACTAGCTGAGTTTGAGGCCGAGACAGAGAGCAAGCTCGTTCTTCTGGATCTTTCCGTCTCCGTTGATGTCACAGTGACTCATCAGGGCTTTCCTGAACTTGTCCAGGTCCGTGCCACTGATGCTGGGCTGGAGGACAGGGGTTGGGGTTCGGAAGATTTTAACAGAGAGGTTAGATTATGATTAGACTTTATTGATCCCCAAATTGGGAAATGTCAGTGCCACAGCAGCAAAATATAAGCAAACAGCACACATACAGAATATGCAAGAAATAATCAATTGGCTAGAATACAAGATCTATTCAAAAATAAGGATACAAAAATACAAAAGGAAAGAATGTACAAACGCATACACAAGTGGCATATAAAAATGCTAAAATTGTATAAAGATATAAGTATAACCTACAGTATGTTTGTGCAAGTTGCACTTAGTTCAGCACTGTGATGTGCATGAGTCTGAGTTCTGATTTAATTCTCAGAATTCTGACTTTTTCTAATCTCAGAATTCTGACTTTATTCTCAGAATTCTGACTTTTAAGTTGAATTCTGAGAATAAAGTCAGAACTGAAATACATTTTTCACTACAGTGACTCTTCCGTAGGTTCTCTATAATGCTCTTCACAAGTAAAATGAATGATGAGTTCACTACTTTCATTGAATTTGGGTGTTTTATTAAATTTTATAGCATTTGGAGAATTTCTTTTAGAAAAAAAACGGTGAAATAAGTGACCAAAACATCGGCGGAAAAGTGACAAAAGTGTCGGAAAAGACGACCTAAACATTGAAAAATTTTTTTTTCATTTTTAATTATGACCCAGATAAACAAAAAGTTGCACGGTCGCCGGGAAGACAAGACAAGGGTTAAAAGGTTTTTACCTTCACCAGCTCCATCATATCCTTGACAAATCCATCCACTTCAGGGCCCTCTAACTCGCCCGTCTTACTCTACACACACACACACACACACACACACACACACACACACACACACACACACACACACACACACACACACACACACACACACACACACACAGTGACTAAGCTTGTATGATTATCAGGAGGGAGGAAAAACTAAACTACACTATTAACTTCATTGTAGTTCTACCTAATTTAGTTAAAAATTACAATTAAGTCTTTTGGCATTCAATCAGTGTTCAATATGAAAACCTATTCTTAAAGCTAATATTCAAGCGTTATTTTGATGGATAGCTACAGTATGTCTTCCCTTTGGTCTCCCTTCGGTCAGACAGTAAACAACCAACATGGACCTAAATTCAGACTTACAACGTCATAGTGAGCAAATATCTTCTCAAAGTCTCTCTTCCTGTCCTCTTGACTGCAAGCCTGGCACCAAATAAAGCAAGGAGAATAATGAACAGTGAGAGTTTGGCATTACATATTTACACAAAAACATGACCAGGACCAGCATATAATCATCTTCAGTCATAAATAGTAGGGTGGGAACCACCAGACACGATATAATCGCGATACTTATGTCACGATATGACATTATTGCGATTTTAAACATATCACGATATTCTGCGATATATTGCAACGTATTACCTTTTTTTCCCCAACTTAAAATTATTCCCAATTTCAAATGATGTCCCCAAAAAGGAAAACAGTGTCAACATCTGTTTCATCTAAAAAGATTGTATCTCTGTTTGTTCATCTCACTTTGATTTTATTGCTGCAAAATGGGATTGGAATCATACATCGATACTTGGCGTCTGTGTATCGATACAGTGTCGCCGCGGAAAATATCACGATACTATGCTGTATAGATATTCCCCGCCCCACCACCCCCTAATAAATAGGGAGATCGAGGTTAAAGGGAGGGGTTAGTAAGTATTAAGCCTTGTGTTTTCAAAGTTCTTTTTATCCCAAATATGGGTTTCTTTCAACCAAATTGCCCAAAAATAACATGGATGCATGGATGTCTTAGCAGGCCAAATGAATGATTACTTTTATTGAATTTTGGGTGTTTTATTCAATTTTTATAGCATTTGAAAAATTTGTTTAAATGGTTTCAAAACAGTTTCCGGACTAAACTTTGACATACTTGTGATCCACTAAACAGCCTCTGATTTGAACTATTAGACAAAATAATTCATAATTTCTGCTTTTAAAAAAAACAAAAAATTAAAAGGTATAATGTCATATAAGTTAGATGTATTAACCATGAATAATAATAATAAAAAAAGCCTGAAAAAAATTGGAAAAAATGTTTAAAAGAAATGTCAAAAGCATTGGGGGAAAAAAAAGCAACAAAAACAGCGGGAAAAAGCACCAAAAGAAGTTCATTTTCAATTTTAACCTTAAAAAAAAACAAAAAAAACACCTCAATAAATTCTTCAAACTTACATCCATCTTAAACTTCAGTAGGAAGTTCTCTTTCAGGGACAAGATTCTTGAGACAAGAGAAGAATGTCAATATGATTCAAATGCTATCAGATGTTTTTCCGATTTCACAGCAATGAGAAGATCAGGTATTTTATTTATGTTTTTTAAATCTAATGATTCTCCTAATGGTCACATCACAGTTCGACAGTACCTGGCCAGGTCATTTAAGTCCAGTCGGCCATCCCTGTTTTTGTCAAACATCTTCATCTACGAGAGGAAAAAAAAAAAAAATCAGATTGGAATAATTCTGTCAATGATAACATCTGAACACTAGAACCCTCTCCCCCTCCTGTTACCATGGTGTCAGTGTACGTCTCCAGTTTTTCAGGGGTGATGGACTTCCTGTGTTGGAGGAAGAGGTCATGGAGGAAGCCCTGAAGGGACAAAAAGACACTAAACTTAAAATGGCCAAGAATTGCTGGAGGCATTGCAATTTGGAGTCACATGTCTGTCTCATAATCATGCCTATCCTTGCATCCCTTCATTGGCTTCCGGTAGAATTCAGAATAAAGTATGAGATCCTGTTGATTACCTTCAAAGCATTACATGACCTTACATTCCCCGAACGAAGAACAACTAAAAGATAAAAGGGAAAGGGAAAGACGATGGGCAATAACGCAAGTCACTCGGTCAGGCTTTTACAGATGGGATTGTAAATGATTCAAAAATGTCCCAGAATTGTACTAATATCACACTGTAAAAAAAACATAACAAACTCTGTTACAAGTAAAAGTCCTGCATTGAAAATGTTACTTAAGTAAAAGTATGTAATTATCATCAAGGAAATGTAATATAGTAGTATTAAAGTATTAAAAGTAAAAGTACTCAAGGCAGAAAAGTCCTCCCATTTTAGAAACTGGAAATGAAGAAAGGGTTGAAAGCGTACAAAAAAAGAAGAAGCAAATTCTGTGTTTTATGGTCTAATCATTTCAGCTGGACCGTTACATTGTTGGGTAGTTTCATTTATAATAAAAACATCGTATTTTATAAACTTCATGTGTTTTGTGTGCAAAAATCTGAATTTGTAAAGTAGCTAAAGCGGTCAGATGAATGTAGTGGAGTAAAAAAGTACAATATTTCCCTCTGAAATGTAGTGGAGTAGAAGTAGAAAGTGGCATGAAAAGAAAAGACTCAAGGAAAGGACAAGTAGCTCAACATTTGGACTTGAGAAGTACCGTAGACTAAGTTTGCACTAAGTTCCAAGCTAAAGCCCGCCACTGTGATCTAATCAGTCACTCTCCGGCCGGAGGAAACAGAATCTATCTAAATAGCTTTTCTTTGACATGAGAATCTGTTCCAGCGACACAACGTGATCTCAGCCGTTACCTTGAGCTCAATCGCTGAGATGTAGCCGCTGCTGTCCGCGTCGTAGCTTCTCCATATCTGCGCAAACAAAACAGAAATAAAAAAAGCAATAAATATTTCACTAAATAGAGGGTAGTTTGAGCATTGTTTATTACAACAGAATATATATGAATACGCTAATGAATTGTTCTAACATTTGGTCTGACGGTGGTGCTAAAAGACATATACAATGTCCAAATTGAAAAAAAGGGTAACACTTTACTTGAAGGTATCTCCATAAGAGTGTCATGACACTGTCATGACACAGTCATGACACATGAACCCTAACCCTAACCCAAATCTAACCCTAACTTGTCATGACAAAAAAAAACGAATGACACTTACTAAAAGAAGAGTTATGTCATAAACGTTTATGACATGTTTATAATGTTTATGACACGGTCATGACAGTGTCATGTGTCTCTTATGTAGATACCTTCAGGTAAAAGTGTAATCAAAAAAAGTACTCAATAGAGTCAAAAGGGTTTGTAACAATCTGGCTATTAGATCATGATATTTGTTTTGCGGACATTTTGGCGGACTTTTTCGCCCCCAAAAACATTAGGGATCTTTCTCCGGAGACGAATATTCACAGCGAATTTCGTGAGCATCGAAACCAGTTTTCTAAAGGTTGACCGTCCGAGTCACCCTCCATCTGGCATCGCGATAAAACTGAAGGGTTTAATACATTAAGCACATTAGCATGTTGGTGGTCCTAATGACAAAGAGAGGTGAATGCCAAACCTGTAATGCCTTGTGTAGCTTTACTTTAATTCTAGTCACACATTGCCAGACCCTCCTCCATAGCGCTGCGGAGGAGGGTCTGGCTAATCCACACAGCATTCCGGAATGGGAGAAAACCGTGCTCTGGTTTATTGGCATTTCTTTAAACCAATCAAAATAGTCTTGGGGCTAAGCTCCAGACAGAGCCACGGTGCCGCTGCAAAATAGCCTCAGGAAGGAACTTGTTTTGGTGGAACGTGTGTACCTTCAAAAGTAGTTTTAGTCGTGCGACAGAAAACTCAGATTGGACAGATAGTCTAGCTAGCTGTCTGGATTTACCCTGCAGAGATCTGAGGAGCAGTTAACCATAGTCCTCAGAAATCCACCAGAGGTTAGAACGCCAACACAATGGAAGAGGAACATCCGGCCAAAAAGAGGGACATCCGGCGGAATATCCGGCGGCACCGGAGCAATCCCGGAGGTGGAACGTTGTGGATATAGACTATTAATTAATAAAACAGATAACCGATATTTGGAACCGATATGCATTTACAGTGAAAATGAAAAACTGTAAGTCAAAATTGAGAATTTGGAATTTAACTCAACATAAAACTTGGTTTAAATGCATTAAGCTATTATTTAATGAATGAGAACCTTTCAACATAATACCCAGTAACAGAGTCAGATAGCGTTGTGGGCGGAACATTAAAGGAGAACTCTGGCCAATTTTTACGTGAATCTCGATCGCTATAAGTATCCGAGTACTGTTGAAAGGAAAGAAAACGACCAGAACCGGTGCTAGCAAACTGGAGTTGCTGCAGCTACGTCCAGAGCTCCCAGTTAGCTAAAACGCAAGTTGTGGGGGCATGTTCTAAAGCAGTGGTTCTCAAACTTTTTTCAATAATGTACCCCTTCTGAATTGTTTCTTTAAGCCTGTCAGAGATAGATTTACTAAACAACAGCCTGGTAACTGAAAAAACATTTAAATGCTGATGAGAAAAGGAGACGAAAACTGTAAAAAAGACAAAACCTTGGAAAAAGATGGTAGAAAGAAGGAAGTAAGGCAAGAATAGGTCAAAAATAGTATCAAAAACTGCAAAAACAGTGAGATAACTTCAAAAAAAGCGAGTAATTTGTAAAAAGTAGGACAGTAGAAGGAAGGAAGGCGACACAAATGTCAAACTTTTGGTAGGAAAAAAAAAGTCTACATGAAGAGGAAACAATGTTCTGGACAACAGCCTTGTAACTATTAAACAATTTTTTAAATAGCTCACGAACCCCCTGCAGTCCTCCAAAGTACCCCTAGGGGTACACGTACCCCCACTTGAGAAACACTGTTCTAAAGAGTGCCTTTGTACCTCTTAACAGACTCAGTGGTGAGTGAAACGGAAGCAGAAAGACAGACACAGAGCTGTAGCCGAGCCAAAGTTGCGTGCTTTTTAATTCATTAACTTGATAAGTTATCAGGCAAATAAAATGCTGATACATCTGCAAACGCCCCCCAAAAAAAAAGAAACGGTCAACGATCAGCCAGGGCCGATAATCGGTCTATCCCTATTAATAAAAGGGTTTGATACATTAAGCACATTAGCATGTTGGTGGTCCTAATGACAAATAGAGGTAAATGCCAAACCTGTAACGTCTTGCGTAGCTTTACTTTAATTTAAACACTGAACTTTCTTGTAACGGCATTCAGAGAATTGCCGAACCCAAATGCAGAGACAGCAGGGCAGTGGTGAGCTTGATGATTTAATAAAATAAAAATAAAAAATCAATACAACAAAAGAAGTCCTGAAGGGAAAACACAGGGCAGGAAGTAAAACAAGACGTGACACGGGAGAAAAACAGACTACCAAAATAAAACAGGAAACTGAAGCATAAACATACCCAAGGATGAAAACAAAGTAACACGCAACAGAGAAACCCAAGAGACAAACCACAACAAGGAACCGGGGGATAAACCAACACAATAAACTATAACAGACACCCACAATCGTGATCAATTTCTGCATTATTTATTGACCTTTGACCCTCACCCTCATGAACTCCACGCTGTTGTCCAGCGGCGTCTCTCTACGAAACAGAAGCAGGAAGTTCTCCTCCTCTGGCAGCATTATGGTGGCCAGCTGGGGGAAATAAAAAAAAAAATATATATATATATATATATATATATATATATAATATAGTCAAGCTGATAGGGGTCAGCTGATAGGGGTCCATGCAAGAACTTTACTCTTATCTCGGTCTCGTAGAAGAACATTACAGTGAACATGTGTTTTACAGAAATGGGAATAAATGGATCACCGAATCGAAAGTTATACAGAACGTTGGTTTATTTAATTTCATTGCTTTCATTTTCTCAAAGGCGGAGCAGGATACCCAGGGCTCGGTTTACACCTATCACCATTTCTAGCCACTGGGGGACCATAGGCAGGCGCATATTAATGTTAAAAAAAAACTCATAAAGTGAAATTGTCATGCCATGGGACCTTTAAAATCCAAATGATGCCCAACCCTACTAACAGGTCATTGACCCCTCTGGCCGGAGGAAAACCTCCTGAATATGATAGTTGATCTACAATAAAATCTGAACACCACAATCATGTCAAGAATTTCTGAACTGAACTCTGTTTGGCAACAAATATCTGTACCTGTAGAGGTCAGAAGTCACTGTATTTATAACACCGTATTACTGTATCTGTATAGTGTGCTGTGTCTTATTCCTTTGGACGGCCGACATGTGACCCAACATCTCTGGTGATTGAATGCTGAAAATATCTGTACAGACTTTTATAAATGCCAGAATAACGGGTCCTATTAGTTCAGCACACAGGGAGTTGGCTTGGGAACTGGAGGGTCGCTGGTTCAAGTCCCCGCACGGACCAAAGTCTGTAGCTGGAGAGATGGCAGTTCACCTCCTTGAGCAATGCACCTAACCGCTCAGGGCACCTGTCCAGCAGTTGCAGCTCACTCACTCTGACATCTTTCCATTTGTGTGTGTGTGTGTGTTCTAACAAACAGAATGTAAATTGTAATTTCAGTTATGGGTACAAATTATTTAAAAAAAACGCTCAGACGAAACGGGGCTCGTACCTCTTGTATCTGCAGACGTCCGTCGGCTGTGGTGTCACACGCAGACATGAATCTTTCTCTCAGTCTTCCGATTTTATCCTCATTTATCTCCTCCCTCTGAAACAACACGGACTCCATGGTGAGTTCCTATTAGGCAGCGTGTAATGTGTTGACATTTCCAAAAAACTGAATAATGAATGGATGTGAGTGTAGTTCGATGCTTTCTGCGATGGTGAGCACTAAAAAACTTTTTAAAGCCCCCTTGTGTACATTTTGACATGACCTGTGGTAGTAACAAATATAACACTGTGCAGAGAGCAACGAACATTGATACAAGCCGTGTTTCCAACAACACGTTTTTAATGCGAACTAAGTAGTATCGCATTGAAAAACGCTTTATGGAAACGGTGAAATTCGATTGAACTTCATGGATCTCATCGGATTTTCTCTTAATCAGTAAATGGGTTACGCAAAAAAACGCTGATGGAAATCTTATTTGCCAAATAAATAATGAATTGCGATAACGTTTTAGCTCATTTTATGGTTGCAACACGCCTTAAAACAAGGATGTATTCATTCTCACCACGTATTTCCGCTTTCTTTGCAGACACGCCAGATGTCAACAAAGACAGATAAAAGTGGACGAAAGAGGAGACGAGAGACTTTTTAAATTTTATTTACGAGCGAAATATAACGGCTATTTAAGATAGCAATAATCGTCTGGCATTTATGTGTGTCTGCGTCATCATAGCGATGATTTGATAGCGTTGTTGTTGTCTTATAGCTTGATATGTCGCCATCAGCTGGCACATTAGCACTTTTACAACTTGTGCAATATGAACCATTTGTAGATAAATGGCGCGATCCATTTTGGCTAGCAAACTTTGCTTGCAAACGTTAGCTTGAATGTTGTGCGATTAAGTGCGTAATAAATGGAAACATCTTAAAATGTCTCAAATCTATCCGATAAACCAATTTGATCGCAAAACAGCATGTGACGTCACTAGCCACAGGTTTTTATTGGCTTCAAAGCCGTTGGATGGAAACACACTTTCACCGGCTTTATTCTTGTGAATGTTTTTAGCGAACTTCAGATAATTCTACTGAAAAGTGGATGGAAACAGCTGTAGATCTGAAAATGAAAGGCTGAAAGCTGCATACAGACTCTCTGATTTTTATACAAACTTGTGCCATGAGAATACTGCTGCACAAGAACTTGATGAAGATGAAATGGAAAAGTTGAGGTGTTGGCTTCCTTTTGTATTTTCAGCCTTTCACCATTTGGGTAGAAAGATGATCAACTTAAAATGCAGCCATGTATTTTTTTTAATCTCTTTTACCTTCATCCCAAATTTTTCCAGCATGTGTTGGAAGAAGGCGTCCAGCTCCTTTCCTTCGATGTAACCGTTATCTAAAAAAAAAAACAACCAGGCATCTGGTCAAATTAACTGGATCATTTAATTTTTTTTTACTTTATAATAGAAAATAAAATAATAATGTAAACAATGTAAACGTTTTAATAACCACACACCAGTTGTTTTGCTTCTGGCTAACAAGTGATGCTAGCAAACTGGATGGTTGAGTTTTGAACTCATTATTGCCGCTACTGTCAAGTAGAAAATCTTTAAAGGTCCCATTTCATGCTCATTTTCAGGTTCATACTTGTATGTATGGTTTATACTCAAACATGTTTACGTGCTTTAATGTTAAAAAAAACTCATTATTTTTCTTATACTGTCCGTCTGAATATACCTGCATTCCCCTTCTGTCTGAAACGCTCCGTTTAAGCGCCTGTCTCTTTAAGACTGCCCCCTCCCGAAAAAGCCCAGTTTTGCCCGATTGGTCCGCGTTTCCGGATCTCCTGCATCTGCGTTCTCTGAGTCTCTGCAGCATCACTGCAACCGGGGAACGACTGTACAGGCACTTTTTTACCTATCTATAGTGACATCACAACCGTACAGGAAGTCCTGACGGCTCGTTTAAAAGGCACAGTTTTTGAATAAGGGCCATGCGCATTTCTCTGTGGATTGAAAGTTTTGATACTTTCACGGTATTTATGTAGCACCTTGACCTGATTTATAATAAATAAATAAATCAATAAATAAAAGACATGGAAATCTCACTTTTTACAATACAGGACCTTTAAACATTCACATTGTTTTGGTCTTTTCTAAAATGTGTCTGGTTGCACACAGCATCATTATCCAAATATAATATCAACTGCTACAACATGATTGATATCAAAGCAAATACCAAAAATGATACCTATTTATGTATTATTCCTTCTTTTTTTATATAATCACATATTAACTGGAGATTCTGCTCATTTGTGGTGTGTGACTAGTATTTTTTATGTTTATTGTTGTAATGATGCAGTCTTGACCAGGTCACAAGAAATTTTAATATCAATGGGTCTTTTACCTGGTTGGATACAAATAAATGAAGTAAAATAAAAATTAATTAGAAATTAAATTCATAAATTAAACCATATAAATGTTAAATATTTCACCTGGGGTCTCATGAATCACATTATGTAATTCTGATTGAAAGTAGATGTGCACGATATAATCTCATATCTCAGTTTATCCTTTTTGGCTGCTAGAGTCATCATGTGATAAACCCCCTCAACAATCACTGTAAAGGCAGTTGTGAGTTTGGACTACTGGGGAAATAAATGTATTCAAAATGCATAGAAATCCTCCTTAGATTATATTTTATTATTTTTAGGGGGGTGGGGATGGTGTACGAAATCACCAGCGGCAAAATTATAACAATTGAGAGGAAAAAAATAGTAATTTGTTTAATAGCAATTTACCAAACAAGTGTTGAAGAAGCAGTTTTACCGTCCAGAGTCAGGCTGTCAGACCCCTCAAGTTATTGTTACGGTAGTCTTTAAATAAATAAATAAATAAATAAATATATATATCTCTTATTGCCTGGGGTTTCATTTACTCAAGCATATTTTTTATCAAATTGTCAGAAATAACAAGGTTACACAGACTCATAGCCTTTACTGTTAACCAACCGTTAGGGCTGTGCAATTAATCGAAAAGTAATCGCGATTATGATTTCGGCTCCCAATGATCACAAAAACAGAATAATCGAGAAAAACAATTATTTAGCTCATTAAGTTTTGCAAGTAAACTCTTATTCTCTCTTGTGTTCTGAATGACAAAATAAAGTTTCAATAGGAAAAGTATTAATGCAAAATTTCACAGTTGTTTTTATTACTGTTGATTTATTTAACTCCACTGTTTTTTTAAGTTCAGTAATTGCAACATCTTTCCAGAACTCACCGAGTAATCGTGTTAAATTATCGTGATTTCAATATTGACCGAAATAATCGTGATTATATTTTTTTCCATAATCGAGCAGCCCTACCAACCGTATATATACAATATATATTTGTCGTACAATTACCAGAATTATCCATAAACAATCCAAAAACGTCCTCTGTGAACTCACAGCTGCCAGTTCATAATGCCATAACGTGTCCATATCTGTGACACATTTATACGTACATCTGATCACATGATTTACATCCACTTAACTGACTCACACATTGACACCAGAGTCATTAAAACTCTTCTTACCGTCTACATCGAAATGTTGCCAGATCTGTAAGAAGCGTGCAGCGTCCAGGCTGTCCAAGGCGCTGTCCATGGTGCTGGAGACCAGAGCTGAGGTCGAGCTGGGGACGGAGGGACAAAAGGAAAACGCTTCTTCCACAGACGCTCAGGGAGACGACGCGTTATCCACTGAAATAAAGTGTACGCAGAATTCACCTTCAGGCGTCTCCTGAAGTCAGCGAAATGAGACTAAAGAGGGATTCAACAGCTTGTATATGAAGGAGGGAGGGAGAGAGAGAGGGGGACGGAGAGAGAGAGGGGGAGAGATGGGGAGAGAGAGAGGGGGGAGAGATGGGGAGAGAGATAGAGTGAGAGAGGGAAGGAGGGAGAGGGGAAAGAGATGGAGAGAGAGAGACAGAGAGAGAAGGAAAGAGAGGGAAAGAGACGGAAAGAGAGAGAGATGGAGAGAGAGAAGGAAAGAGAGGTAGAGAAAGAGAGAGGGAGATAGAAAGACAGAGAGAGACAGAAGGACAGAGAGGGAGAGGGAGAGGGAGAAAGAGAAGGAAAGAGAGTGAGAGAGGGAGAAAGACAGAGGAGAGAGAGGGAAAGAGCGATAGAAAAAAAGAGTGAGGGAAAGAGGGAGAGAAAGAGAGAGGGAGGGAGGGGGAGAGAGAGAAAGAGAGAGGGAAGGAGGGAAAGAGAGAAAGGGAAAGAGATGGAGATGAAGAGAGAAGGAAAGAGGGAAAGAGATGGAGAGAGAGAGAGACAGAGAGAGAGAAGGAAAGAGAGGGAGAGAAAGAGAGAGAGAGAGGGAAAGAGATAGAAAAAGAGAGCGAGAGAGGGAAAGAAAGAGAGAGAGAGTCTGAACGGTAAAACAGAATTTATTGGTATGAACATACAAATACAGATATATATATTGGACAGCTTTATGTCACATTTCCAGGCTTGTAGGTCCACTGGCACATAAACAATAAAACACATTATTTAACAGACTCTCTGACAAATGATAAAACAATATTTCCCAATACAATAAAAACCATCACCACGTTTCCTAAATGGAAATACATGCAGATTCAACAGCACGATTCTCTGATAATAAATCCAGATTTCTGCTCTTAATACAATATAACCCCCCCCAGAGTTTGTGCATTTAACTCTCGATTTCAAACCCATGTTATTTATCCACAGAACCATACGCGCATAGGAAAGGTTAGTACATATTTACATGGATACATAACACACGCATCAGTAAGTGCAGCAGTACATGATTAACAGAAATCAGAACGTAATAAGCCGTGTGATATGGCGAGGATACAGCAGCAGTGTTGAGAGGCGAGTTATGTTTTAT